>NQII01008197.1:43935-75431 GCA_002778355.1 Clitarchus hookeri
GTCCTCTCGGCATCATGATTGACTTCCTCTGTCGGCGCGCGATTCTAACTGACTGGGCCCACTGATCTCACGTAACTGATAGACCCGGCCTTTCGGCGTCCCGACGGACGACTCCCTCGACTGATACGATGTAACTGATCCCCCCGTGTCTCACAAATTGGCTTTTAAACTATTTCCATCCCCCCTTAGAACCTTACACGTGTCTTCCCTTGTTACGGGAAGAGGAGGTGGGAGGTGCTGAACAATGGCTACTTTCTCCACGTGCCACGACTCTTGTTGGTGGAGGGGGAAGGGGGTGCCCTGTGGTGCCACTGACTAACCCCCGTCAGCTCTCTTCACTGCGCGTGTTAATGTTCTCCCGCGGTTTTTCTAGGAGTGGGGGGAGGGGCTCGCTCTACAACCTTGACACGTGTAACTGCTTCCCTTGGGCAGGTCTGGCTTCGCCGCAGGCGTTAATGGCTGCCACGTGTCTGAGGCAGGTGGCTACTGGAAGGCCCTTGCGGGAGGGGGTGTGGTGGGGTATGGCGTGCATTGTGACAGCTGAGTTTCTACGTTGAATATGGCACGCGTCAATCTGTTGTATTGCAACGTCATTTCAGATGTGTTACACGCACATTAAATAATCTTAATTGCAGTCTGATTTATCCATGCTCCACGAGCTGGAAGCATAAAATGTCTTTATCACAAAATCATTGATATCTTGTGCACAAATAACAAAAGGTTTCTTCAAAAAGCAAGTGTGCAGGGTATTTGTTACCTGTAGTGAATTCAAATGGTGTATTAATTTTATGATTAACGTAGTGCACTTAAAACTGTAACAGTGTAATATAAAAAAATAATTAGAAACAAGACTGCAAGAAGGTCTACTGACAATTTGACTGCGGGTAGGCGGCATTCTTTAGCTCTAATTATTTTTTTTAAGTAATGAAAAGTGTGATTTGAAAATTCTGTTTGGTTGGGTTAGTAATTTCCATGTTAAGCAGGCCACTGCAAACCGGCCAAGCAAAACAAAGTACACATAAATTTTCAGAGTAAACTAACATGCTACCAAAAATCCACATGTGGTTCCCACACAGGTTTGTGTGCTTTTAAACACACAAGTGGAGTTTGCTTGATCAGAAACTAACAGGCAGCGTGCCGTACTTCCTTAAGCATCATCAGGGTGTCTACTGGTCGCGGAAGTCCCGGGAAAGTTGCTAGTTGGGATGAGATTACAGATTCTTTTGTGCGAGACCAAAATTTGTTGCAGTTCACTGACACTGTAACATTCCCCCTCCCCCCTTTTTTTTTTCCTCTGCGGAGATACGGCTGGAATGACTCTCTTCCTCGCCTTCCCCCTCCCTCCTACACCCCCGAGTGTTTTCCCTTTGGAGGAGGGGGAGGAGAATATTGATAGACAGCCAGCCAGTAATATCACCAAACTTACGAGAATTGCTGTGTGTGTATGCTTGAGAACAATGGGACCATCGACACCAAGCCGATACCAAACGTACGAGAATTATTGTGTATGTACGAGTATTGTCAATTTCATATAAGTGGGGCAAAATGTGACAATGTGGCTAATCTACACAGTATGTAAACTGTAAATGCTCTCGTTTGCAAAGTATTGTGTGAGCTGATGAATTGCTGCAAGATGTAGGCATGTTGTTAAGTTGGCGATTTTTATGATGGCTTTGGTAGAAAATATTATGTACTTAGAACTAAAAGTTTTAATTTAAAATATTAGTTATATTTTACACATTTATGGTTTTGTGTTTTTTAAAGCAATATCCAATTTTTTCTGACTTTTGGTGAATTTACTTTAAAATACGTTTAGCAATTATGATGGAGCATGTCGACACGAACGTTGAAACAAAATGTTTCCGGCCATGTTCCCAGTCTGGTGAATGCCATTGTGCATGTGCTTTTTTTCTCATAGTGTTTATACAATTACTTCGCTGGTGTTGTCACTTCGCTTTTGTTAAGCATATTTGGTTGGTGGTACTGTTTTATTGCGTTTTCTTGAGTGAAATGTAATATTATCGGCACGTGTGTACAGCTTCGTAAAATTGCTCGTTGCACCATTTTTCTTAACCGCCGTCCGTAGTGAAGCGACACAAATATAATTAACCTTTCTAAGTTTTAAGTTTTTTGGTTTCAGGTTTCAGTGTTGATTTTACTGAATGATTCTGCAAATAAATTACTTAATATCAGTGATGAACAAACGTGATTTTAGTGAAGTAATTGTGCAAGGATTTCCATAGAAAAACACGTGTTCAAGAGGTTGCAAATTACAAACAGTAAATTTGCGTGTTTTGTAAGTAATGTATTTGAAATGCAGGTTGCCTAAAAAAGCTGCACTTTCAACTCTTTTGCAGTGTGTAAATAATATTTGTTTATTTGGCCTATATCGTAAATTTAAAGTGTGTAAAGTTAACTTCTGTCAAAGTATGTGTATTGCTGCATCTGTATGAACAGCAACGTATGTATTGCATTCTGTTTTTTCATTGAAGTTAAAACTTTCGCAGTTATAATAATTTGAGTGTTATTTCCGCAGAAGCAAAATTTTTCACTGCTCCATCAAAACAATATGTAACTCAAAATGACACACTTGTTCTATATCACACATGTTCTATATCACCGAATGGAGATCTACAGAACATAAATAAATTAAATTATATGAAACCTCAAAACAAAACCGTCTCATAGGGATGCGAACCCTAACCCCGAAAGTTAAAAAAGTAGTAGAAGTATGTGAAAATTATAGTGTTTAGAACAAAATTGTAGTACGTTAACGAAAATTCTTTTGGCAGCCATTTCAGATTTACTATTTGCTGTATGTTTGATAAATAACTTCAACTTTCTATTTTTAAACTGTTCTAAAATATATAGGTATATTATTTTAAACTAAAGATATTAGATATTCTATTTTGGTAGGTACTCAACATATTAGGTGTTTCTATTATTACTTATATTGAAATTTATTTATAAAACCTTGATGTTAGTTTTTTTTTTGCCATATACTCGTTCGGTACGTTGACTTAATGGAGTACGTACCATTGTGAATAAGTAACTAGGGCTCATTTTAAATTATAGTATTTTTCCCTACTATAATGAATGTGCTATAGTACATCGTACGAAGCTGTAAATAATAGTATAAATACTATAATTATATAGTACAGTTCACATCTATGCCGTCTCACGAAAGACTTTAAACTAAATCCCCCACTCCCAGTTTCCGTTTCACCCTTGAAATAAAATAAACAGAACCCCAACAAACTTAACTTGGCAATTACAAAAAAAACCAGGTTGGAATGCTAACCTAGCTATAATATCCTACGTTGATTACCGGACGTAAGTTAGCTAAAGTCAGTCTTTTAGTGCTTGCCATGACAGGAAACTTTTTAAAGCATGTCTACGCATTTTAGACTGTATAGGATACCAATCTTTTAATAATAAGTGCCAAGCAGTCAGTTGTATCAGTTTTAATTAAAATAAAATTTATAGTTAAAAGAGAAATGTTACCAAAATTTGTAGGAAAAGGTCCCCAAAAGTCACTGATTTTTGTAAAAGAAGATCAGTAGACACCCTGATCATGCAGATGCAAGCTAGGGCTGCTTCTTATCCTAGAGGTGGAGTGGCTTGGCCTTTGTCTCCACTCCACAGCAGCAGAATTCACTGCCACGAGTCCCACACATTGAATTTAGGCCTACCTGCGTGGACTCCAGGCAGGGAGCTGTGCCCCAGGGACCCATAATGAGAAGAATAAACATTGCCTAAATAGTGTATCTGCAGTGTGTTATTTACATTGTGTTATGAACTGTTTTCAGGTGTTTACCAACATGGCTATCAAACAGTTTGTAGACCAGTTCCATTCTCTGAGTGGTAAAACCATTGGAGAAAAACTAAAGAACCTAAACCAATTGATCAACGATGTGAAGTCGGGATGCTCACAGCATGAAATTGATCAGTTTATTGTAGAAGTAAAACCAAACAATAATTTTGAAAAACTATTGAAAGGAAGGTTGATAAACTCGTTCAAGAAGTCGCAAGAGGTCCTCGATGTTTTGAGGTGCGAAGACAGATTGTTTATAAAGCAAGTGCTTGGCTGTGACTGGTTCTTTGAAGGCGGCAGTGCGGACTTCCCTACTTGCGAGTTCTTCATCACAGATGTCTTCCCCAACACATCATTCAACACCCGAAATGACATCATCCACTTGTTGTCCGTGCACCTGAGAGATGACCACACGGCAGAGCAGTTTTTCGTAGCCGTCAAAGGTGAGTACGGCCTCAAGCAGGCCAGGCCTCTGCTGTGTGCGTGCAGCGCACCTTTCGTACAGTCTGTTTTGGACACAGATGGTGACAGAGTGAATTTCACAGAGAGAGAAGTATGCAAGTTATTTAGAAGGTATCCAGATCTCGTTATAAACTTTAAAAAATTATTTTTTCAACATTCATCCAAAATTTTTGAACTCTTGTTAGATGTTGATGTTACAAAGTTTATTGGATTGTTTGAAATTACAGACTATCATGCTAATCTAAATATTGGTAGACGAGGAAGCAAGAAAATAATTCGTTGTAATCCTGCTGCGGTTATAAACTCAGCAAAAAAATACTTAGCAGTTCTAAAACTGAAATATTTGCATAAATATTTAACAGCAGATGATTTCACACAGTTTTATATCGCACTATTCCCCAAATCATATAAAGACTCATATTTTTTTCAAGACCATGGAGATTTCTACAGAGTGGTAGAGGTTCTTCCTCCAAAGAAACGTGTAGAAATGCTTCTTAGTTGTTTTGAGAAAGTGTATGGTGAAAATTTACTGGCACATATAGACTATGTGGGAGAGAAGCTGCTTCTGTTGCTGCCACCAGACAAGAGAGATATGTGCGCCCAGCAGAAGATAGACAAGTGCGTAAGTCAAGATGAAGATGAGACCTATTGGATTTGTTATCTGACGATAGAAAAGTCTGTTCCGATGTTGAAGAAGCTTTTGGTAGAGGCACCAGATTTGGATGCAAGATGTCAGTTAATTTCTTATCTTTTGCTTACTTGCAAGATAAATGAAGACTTGGAAGCCTTGGCCACAGTGTGCAAGCATGTTGTGGCCAGGTATCGTAATGACAATATCTCGCTCAGAGCCAAAATTCTAAGTGACCTGAATGATAAATTTGATCTTTCAAAATTTGATGACAGGCACTGGAGTTCAGTTCTGGAACTAATCAAAATAATGTTCTTGAATGAAGAATATGAAAATAGAGGTTGGTTGCTATCTATTTTCCTAGCCAGATCAATTCATTATAAGTTAAACAATCGTACTGACATTTGTGAACAGATTGACCAGCTGATAGTCATCAAAAGTACGCCGTACTACTGTGATGGTGACTGGATTGTTTTAAAAGAAGAACCTAAATCTCAACAAGCTATTTTTAAGGCTTTTGGAGAAAGAATTCCTGAAGTTGAAAAAATTAAAGCACCGTTAACCAGAATAGTTGTGTCCTTGCTGAATTCAGTGAGCAATTGGAACCAGGAAAACAAGTTATTTCAGTCGTCTCTTTGTAAATATTCATGGGCAGTAGAAAGTCTCAGGGAAGTTGTTGACACAGACTTAGATAGGAACAAAAATCTAGTTATTGTACTTCTAAAACATGATTTAGAATTAAAACAATTAGTGTGTCCAGATCACGTATACGAGGAGGAGGAGGAGGAGGTTGAAAAGGATGTAAAATATTTTCTGAAAATGGACACAGAAAAATTTATTCAGAATGCACAAGAAGAATTGAGGTTTTTGTTGGATGGAAATACTAAGAACTACAAGCATCTTTTTAGGACATGGAACCTGCGAAGCTTCACCCAGATTAAGGAAGTGGTGGTGCGGATATGTAGCCGGATTGTCGAGGATGACAAAGAGACGCACAAACAAGGAAACGCAATCTTCTTGGTATCTTTCCTCATGGATGCAGAGAGTTTTGCATGTTTAATTAAGCCTTTCCATCCTGCAACAGAAAAAATTGACCCTGCAGATAAAAATGTTGAGAAAATGCTACCATTAATCAACGCATCTGCAGCGTGTTTGAAAAACATTAATCCTTGGAATGATTACAGCTGCGTGAAACAGTTCTGTAAGGGTGATTTTTTGAAGTATGTACTGGGATCTTTAATGAGTGTGTGTTACAATTCAGTGCAAAAGAAAGTCATGCCATTTTTGCAGGGGCTGACTAATTCCCCGGTGTCTGTGAAGAAACATGCGGTACGACTGTCGTTCATAATCGTCAGCAGACCGCAGCTGTTGCCCCTGCTCGCTCATTTGTGGAATGCAGACAGCAATCCAGCAACACGTGAAGTGCTTCTCACGCTTGTGTGGAGAGCCTTCTCGGAGCCCACTCCTGATACGTTTACGTTGCTGAAATATTGCTTGGAGTCTCTCAGGGTGGATGACAAGAACATGTTCGACAAATTGTCAGAAGATTCTCACATTGCAAATGATTACAAGGCAGAATACGTGGAGTTTTGTTGGGACAAGCTACATGTTTTGCTTCAACAAGGAGCCAAAGTAAGACCTAATATTTCTAATCTTTTATCTAGATTCATGCACGTGATTGACTTGCTTCCATCTAGTTTCTGTGATCGTGTGATCAAGCAATATTTGTGTGAAGGCTCGCCATTTAAGGACGTTTGCATGCAATTTGCAGTCACGTATGTCTTGAAATCTCAGTCTCCCAGTGTCTTAAATGAACGGTTTAACTTAATTTCAAAACTGCTTCAAGACTTCATAAGGGTGGGAATCTCAGGGCGGAATGATGTAGCACTGTTCATCACCAAATTGTGCACTGATGTATTACTATGCGAGTATACAGTAGTTCCTCAAATTTTGCAAAAGTTTTTGGGCATTTGGCCATCATTATTCAGTCCAGTTCATAAATTTGAGACCTTTTTGTTACTGAAGTTTACATCTTTGTATTTCAGTTGTGTGCCCAAGTTCTGTCTTGTCAGTTTTGGTAAAATTTGTTTGAACTACGTACACTCTATAATGGATGAATTTGGCCCAGAAACCATTATTCTAGTAAGTGAAAATCTTGAGAGATTTGTGGCATCGCTTGAAACATGGCATTGTGGAAGTAGTGGGGGAGATGAAAAACGATTAAATGTGATCACCAGTCTTCTTACAGAGCCTGTTCACAAACATGCATATATAATGGCAGCCTATTTAGTTCCTGCCAATTTTGTTGACCTGACGGATGTGAAAGATAGGTACATTCACATTATTTCGACTTTGTTTAGAGTTGAAAACATAACAGTACGTTTAATATTAAATTATTTACCTGCTTTTGACAACTATGCAATGCAAACGGGTGACCAATGAATATTTTTTCTGTTACTTTTTCTGATTTTTAGGATTTCAGTATTGTATGTTTTATTCTGAGTTTTATTGTTGGTTATGATCATAACCTGTGGTATATGTTCTTAATTTTAAAAAGCTAAAACTCTTGGAAAGAAGATACTTATTTTTCTGTTGTGAAATGTATCTGCAGGTTTATTTGAACTACATGGAACTCTTGTAGCATGGTATAATGAATTAATGTGGTGCTAATATTTAGGGTGCAAATAAATGCACACCATCCAACAAATGTAATTTGGTGTAATAAAGTCAGGATAAAATACCTTAGTGTAAATCTTATAGCCATTGTACATTTCTGCATCCAGTGTTGTGAGTTACTGACTTATTGCTGAGCACCAATCACATTCATTGGGAGAATAATTATCAAGCCATTTCAAAACTATCAACATTTCACAATATAATTAATTTTGTAATAGGTACTTAACAGACACAACTCCAATGTTGTTACGATTTCTCCAAGTTAATTTAGCATAGAACTGCCAAGTTGGATCAACATACCCTAAGGAATTACACCTTTCAATTCTTGGGGATTGTTTCAGAATCGTGCAGTGTTCAAAGCTTAATTAAGTTGCAGCTTTTTGGCCCGAGGTTACTCCCTGACCAACAACAGCTTACGAGTGAAGGACACCTCGAAGGCTTCGGAACTTTCTTACCCACTTTATTGTGAGAGTTGCATAAACTGCTTACACAGCTTTTTCCTGATGAACAGTGACTCTCCCTGTTATGATTCCGTAATTATTTTCTAATGACATACTCAGCCAGGTACATATTTTAATGGCTGTTTTCATTATACTGCCATGTGGGCAAAAGTCAGCTTATTTGAACACACCAACTTTCCTTCGAAACACGTACAAAATACTTCAAAGTTGTGCATCCTCCACGTGCTCCTCTACCAGCATGAAGCCCGTAAACACAGCTTATCCATCACTAAATAAATCATCAGCAAATAGCTAGACCAAAACAAACCGAAAAAAAGATACACACTCACACATACCAGATTCGCTTTACAGTAGGGTTGGATTCAAAGCAGAATGTAATTAAACAAAAACAAAAAAAATAATTAATTAAATAAACTAAAACTACCACTGCTAATAATGAGTATCATGACTTGTTCTGGCGAGAGAGAAAGAGATAATTAATTAAAAAATTTAATGACAGCACATGCTAAAAGTAATAATAACTAACAGCTAGTTTTATTCTTAAAAAAACAACTGGGTTAGCATATATTTTTCTCTTCAACATTAATAAAACAAACTATTGTAATGCATATTTTCCCT
This sequence comes from Clitarchus hookeri, assembly GCA_002778355.1. Classification (NCBI taxonomy): domain Eukaryota; kingdom Metazoa; phylum Arthropoda; class Insecta; order Phasmatodea; family Phasmatidae; genus Clitarchus; species Clitarchus hookeri. The sequence goes on from NQII01008197.1 coordinate 52,595, forward strand.
TTTTGGTACAGGGAAAGCAATAAAATGACTGCTTCAAATATTTCGTAAACACTAACATCAAACTTTGAATTGGAGAGCAGATACGTCATTCATCTCACATTTCACGTCGAGCTCACAAAAGATTATCATAGACTAACTTAAGATCCCTGCCCAAGAATCGAATCTTTTAGTTTATCAGAAAAACTGCAAATCTAATTTTATTGCTATACTATTCACTACCACAAAAGTGATGGTCTCAAGTTCTCTCGTCCTTAGGGAATTTTATTACTCGAGCACCGCTATTCCAGAAACCATTTCATCTCATTGCTGTGTACAAATCATGCGTGGGCGAGAGCATCTACATTGCACAGGTTTTGTTATACAGTACAGCTTGTTGTGCAAGGGAACAACATTATGATCCTTTATATAGTCCAGTCATTGTTACTTCACACTTTTCTGAAGCCCTGCTAAATTTCTACTTTTGGTTACCGATTACGTATCCTTCCGCTACACGTGAACATAAACACTGCCGTGCGACGTCTACGTTCTATCTGTCAAATGCTTTGTTTACTGTTTACAGCTGTTCAAAGAATTCTGTCATATTTCAAAAACCATTACGTACGAATATTCACAATGTAGGCCTATAACCATATTTAGTTCAGTTTTATGACTTTTTAACAAGGTCTGTATTGACAATAGTTCTTGCGATTATTATTTTGCATTGTTGACACATTTGTTATACACTGTATTTAGGCCTTGAACAAAGACCTCAATTTTATGCCATTGGTACCACTAGGAGGAATGGGTTCTAATATTACTTTTTTTAGCAAGGTATGAATGTTTAGAGATGAACAGTAAGTGATAGCAAGTTATAGCTCTTTGCCTTTGGTGTATTATTACTGGATTTTCAACGATAGTCCAATAAAGATAGGTTTTCATATACGTGAAACATACTGTAAGAATTTATCCTAGTACCACTTGGAAAAAATACATATAAATACATCAGGTGGATAAAATTTAATAACAACAAAAATTCTATTATTTTTATATTGTAATAATAATAATATTAATAAACTAGCTACTATAACAACAACACTATGCTGTGCCCTTGACATAATTGAATGTTAAATGCACAGTGTTCACTTTCCGTTTGTAATAAGAACTGTTTTAAAATGTGACTTAAATCGTGTATGTTATGATTGAACACAAACATAATAACATCAAAGATGTACACGTTTTAATAAATCTAATAAACTGGTCGCACAATATGGATTTTTCTTTGTAAACACTCTACAAAAGTCACGTTAATAAAATCACTTTTAATCATTACAGTCGTCATCTTCTGAACAGAAGTCGACACATTCTGCAACTGTGTTATTTTCACAAGAAGGAAATCTGCACATGAGTGTGCACTTGAGGTTATTTTTACAGCAGACACGTGTTGGGAGTTTGCAGCTCCTAATGCAATTGCAAGCACGGAGATCTAATATCCTGAGTTCTGGCTGCCGCTCCATCCAATTCACTACTAGTTGCTCTACTCCTTGGTGTTTTTTTCAATTTCCAGCCTCTCCCATTTGGACTAGGCATATGTTGATCATTCTGAAGATGACTCTTGTTTATAGCAACTTGATCATTTGCATGCTGGGCGTGTTTCTTGAGAGGTCTCTGCAAGGTGGAAGGTGATGACTATCGCACCCATCTTTGCGCAGAATAAGTGGTATCTCAAGTCATTCATATTATGTACTGAAGATTTTGGTGCATACAGCAAGTATGTGAATTCCTCCCAGTTGTCCATTAGTTCTTCACACGGGTCCCATTCTTCTCAGAGTCGCGAAAATGTTTCCTGTGTAAGCATGTTTGCAGACAGGATTCTGAATGCACTTTTCCTTTTCCTGCAAATGCGTTTACTGTGTCACACCCGGCAAATGTACGAAAGCCTATCAGAGCTTGGCAAACATTTTTACCAAGAGTGGAAGCTATTTTGTCAATATGAAGGACTTCCACGTGTATTTTAGTACCACATTTCAAAAACAGTTTGGGTTTGATGCTGTCATGGAATGCCAAACACACAATAAAACACATCTGTTTCATCTGAATGTATTATCACTGACTCGTAACCTTCATTAGCAGCATGTAGTAACGTTCGACCATCGGCTTCCTCGTGTGCACTATTTAGATCCGGGACTTCACTGCACTCTTAGGGCCTACACACAGTATTTTGCGCTGATATTTTTAACTGTAATAATAAAGGACTACCTAAAAATTTAAATATTTTAACAGGTAACGTTTTATTTACAAATAGCATACCATAAAAAATTGGTTAAAACAATATTTTAACTGTGAACTATTTCTTACTAACCATTGCCAAAACATCACTGCTCTCACTGTTTTTAATTCCTATTGAATGCAAAATAAATATTACAAGTTATAGGCGATACTAAGTTAAAGTTTCATTTATTCAAAAATATAATACTTTTAAAGTTAATCAGTGTTATATACTATTGGTATACAAGTTATTTAAAAGCAGGTTAACATACTACTCCTAGGGTGATTTTTCAAAGGTTTGTTTCAAAACATCCGAAGAAACCGTGAATGGACTAGACAAGACGAGTTTCATTACTACTGATTGGTCTAAGTACACAGATTCATCGGTTGGATGATAAAATGCAGCGTAAATGTATATTAACTGACTGTTGCTGAATGAAGTATGTTGGTTCTCGATACATCAACAATCAAGCTGTTTTTGCAGTAGTTCAGTTCAGCAGGGAGCACCAGTACTGAGGGTTTTTCTATTCGGGTTGGCAACTAAATGAAATTCCTTATGGGAAAGTTTGGCAAAAGTAATATTTCTACCGCAAGATGCATTGGTGTTTCAGACAGGTTGCTTTTAAACTGGCTGTTAACTGAGAAATTGTATTATTTATGTTAAAAGTTTGTGTTTGGCCAGAGTTGTGTTTTACACTGGTTTATTTTGTAGGTATTATTCCCATTCACCATCAGTGTTAACAATCGTGAACTGTCAAAATGCAATTGTATTTGCATTTGAGCATTCATAAACACGCTTATTTGAATAGAAAATAGAAAAGGTTACAAATTTTGGAGTGAATTGTTATCAAACTGAATATTTCAATTGTGCTGTCACGTGGAAGTGATTGACCAGACTGCATACTACTGTATTTTGCTTAATCCAGTTTAATGACTGAGTATTAAACATATGTATGTATGTAATGTGTTTCCCACTCTGGTGCAAAGAACAAACTTTATTTACATAGATTCTAACACAATCAAAAATTGTAAAAAAAATTCTATTTATTTCATGAAAATAGCAATTATCCCACTTGCAATTTAGTATTTTGTTAGAAAAATGATGTGCTATTCAGTTGTCACATTGCAGTTATTTTGAGCAACATTGTCTGTTATAACTGTGTACTGATCCTTGATTTCATTTAGTGTGTGGTCTCAAGAGTTCACTTGTTGCATTTTACTGCTAGTTGAAAACTGACATTGAATTGCAGTAACTTATATTGACATTAACAAGTGGTGTGAAGGGGCCCTCGTTACTGTAAGGGAGACGTGTTTGTCAAATTGCTTTGCTGTCTTGTAAGTACAGCGATTATTTACTGTGCCTTTAGTGAATGTAAGAGTATTTTTTTAATTCTAGTTGAATTGGTCTTGTACATGCAATTGTGTATTTAATTATTTCATTAAGAAAACAACATAATTGTTGCATTTTTTTTTAAGTGAAGGTATTGTTTATAACTGAGTGTATATACAAAAAGGTTTGGCCAGTGTCGTAAAACTGTGTGTTATTGTTTTGAATGCTCTCTGAATAGATTATTTGTTTGAATAACAACACATTTTTATATGTTTCTATTTCTAACATCACTGCTGCTGTTAACAATTTTTATATTTTTTTAAAAATAAAATATTGTATTAATATGATTTATTGTGTTGTCATTAATATTTCTCACTCATTGTTAATAGTAATTATGTATCACAGCCTGGGATAGCAATTTAGCACCATAATATGTTTATAAGGTTATTAATACAAGATTGCTATCTTCTGTGTAAGTATAGAGTTGATTTATTGTGCCTTACAGTGTATGTAAATGTGTAGTATATATTTTTCATTGTAGATGTATTAGTATTTTATGTACTTGTAATTGTTTATAGATTTACAAAAAGAACATAATTTTTTTGTTACATTTTTTTAATGGTAGCTACAATGTATACTGCATGGCCAGTGTTGTAAAACAATGTGTTATTGTTTTGTATGTTCTCAAAATAGATCACTTGTTTGTATAGTAACACTGCATTTTTTATGGTTTTGTTTCCATCACTGCGGTCATCAGTTTTTTTTAACGTGATGCATTAAATATCTTATTTATATTATGCATTGTGATTTAATCATTCATATTTCCAACTCATTGTTAATAGTAATATCACAATCTGGGATACACTGAGAGATAGCACACATTTAGTATGCCCTTTATAGCAGTTGCAGTTCACCAGCACAGTACAGTTATAAGCCAGGTGATAAAAGGATAATCCAAATAAAATTAAGATTTATAGGTTTTCATTGCAAAGAACAATAAAAAATTTATTGTATCGTGTTTTAATGTTGCAGCCTCGTGTTATGGCCTCCATATTTGTAACATTCCACGCCTGGGTATGATGAATGGAAATTTCAATTCTGTTAGCTCAGTTGGTAGCAACATGAAACTTTAAAGGCGCCAAATAAATAAAGTCAAGTTACGGTTTATTTGTTCTATACTTTTATCAATANTTGTAACATTCCACGCCTGGGTGTGATGAATGGAAATTTCAATTCTGTTAGCTCAGTTGGTAGCAACATGAAACTTTAAAGGCGCCAAACAAATAAAGTCAAGTTACGGTTTATTTGTTCTATACTTTTATCAATTGAAACATTTCACATACAATCTTGAGGTATGCAGAGTACGAACAGGTTTACAGGCAAACCAACAGAGAGCAGCGCCACAGTCGTTTAATTATTAATTTACGTCTTGAAAACTTGCCTTGCAAGAAGAAAATACAAAGGCAGGAGGGACGTCAGTTCCCTCCTGGCACCCTATCGACCTCCCACACCAGCAGAAATAATTTATTAGATTATTAGAATTAAGTATATGCCGAAAAAGAATGAAGTTGAAAGATTTAGCGGTTGCGGGTGCTTCCCGATGTGGGCGATATTCGTCACGCACGATGAGTCTTCCTTGGCTGCTTGTTATTACATCTCTTTTCCAGGTGGCACACACACACACACACAGTATTTATGCTGTGGGCCTTCCCCCCCCTCCTCTGCAGAGAAGGGCACAGCCAGCCGTAGCCATCCGAACTGCATCGTCTGTAAAAGATAATCCAAAACTTCCAGAAAAACTGTCGACACAGTCGGAAAAGCTTCTATCTTCAAATGCTGAAGCTAATACAAACTAAGATAAACAAACTACCACGATAAACGAACTACCACTGCTTTAATTTCGAATCCTGATAAAATATTACGAAGCTTCGCAAAATGAAAGAACATGAACCGCGTATTGTGATAATTAATAATGTTGTGTGCATTGTGTATTAGTACATAATACAGGGCGAGTATAAAAGAATACCCCAACTTTGAAGGTCTATGATATCAATACCTACAACCTTGATTGACCAATCAAATGAACCGTGAAGTTTGTTTACCATACATTCTGACATGGTCGTGAGGTTACAAAGGGCTGGTTTGATGTTATATTGCCCGGCGCCATAACTCAGTGGTGAGCTAATGATGAGGATCGTCTGGTCGATGGCCCATGGGGACCCTGGTAATCCTCTGTCAGTTAGTTGATGAGTTGTCACTTACTTACTGTTGCACTTTTATAACTGATGACGAGGCTGTAGGCCGTCTCGTACGCCTGAACTATGCAAAATAAATGTGGGTGATGCTACTAAGGATGCCTTATAACGACTTTACACTGATTTCACTTGGTTGAGCAGTTTATTCACTGTCCTTGCTACAGTTGAATGATGCGTGGTAATCGACTCGGTGCTTAAACTTTGAAAAACACGTGGTCTTAGGTTGAGACGCGATTGCGTTAAACTCTCTGGTAAGAGCGCGGTTGGCTCTCCCCTCAGTACATTAAAATAACACAATTTTTCTGGTTGACTAATATATAACTATTGTAGTGAAAATGATTGCAGCCTACATGCTGGGACTGAGGGGGCTCGCGGAGCGGGCGGCCGACGCAGTTGGTCTTGTTCAGGTGCTGAGACGAACTGGGGCGAGTCATGTCCGCTGTCTCCACAAGTGATGACAACCGACATCAAACGCAGAACAATGAAACATTACATGTACACTCTGTGATGTGATTATGGTGATGAAAAATTGTACAAATTAAATTAAACACATTGGGGACATCTCCCGTTTATTAACTAATGTCCATTAATGTTAAAGTTGTGAAATGGATGGGGAATGTCACCACACTAAATGATTTCTTACAATGCTGGAAGCCTTTATAGGGAATCTCTATTTTCGTAAAAACGTAATTACTCTTATCTAAATACACATTAAATAAGTTACTACATTTTCTCATAAAAGTGTTTGAATTTCACTTCCGATGACGCGTTTAATTACACTGGAACTCGTGGACGCGTGGTTCACGTCAATTCATAAATGTTTAATGTGACCACCACGAGCGGCCCGAACTAGGAAGAAACCGGAATCCCTTGCTCAAGTTACAGATAACTGAGCCTAATGACTTAACATACTAAAGAAAATATGTTTAAAATTGCTCCTAAGAACATATGAAAACTACTATGGGGAAAGACAAAGAAAACACTGCACTGCATGAAAGAAACACAATAAAATAGGTTTTTGTACATTTGGATGGATAACAAAACATATTTAAACTGCAGGTAATGCAAATTAAATTAATTGAATGAAATATAAACATGTAGGATACTCAACCCAGGATGTATTGATATGTAAACAAAAGGTTAGTAGTCAAAACAGAAAAATATAAAATTTCTGGAATATATGTATTACAGTAAAGAAGGGCGAAAGAATGTCTTATGATATGGAAGGATGGTGGCTTGATTTCTGTAGTATTCAATGCAAAATCAAATGAAACCAACTTAAATATTTGATTGGTATGGTATAATCAAATTTTTTTATTTTTTTCTGCAGTATTCAAATTAATCATTCATTTTGAAGTTTTCCTTCTCCACGATAGATGGCACTAGTTGTACTATAATATTTACGTATTTTTTAACAAAATTTATGCCTTTTTTTACTTCTCCTTCCCCCCCTTCAGCCAACACCACTGCCACCCCTCTCCTGTAATGTTTTGTGCCCAGGGGAGAATCGTGTAGCTGTAGTGTGAAGCACTTCCTACCAGGGGTACTTAAGGGCTTTATGGGGAGAAGATGATCAGGGTTCCTGGGTGATGAGAATCAGAAAATGAATGGGGGGAGTTCTGGCACGTATGAGGTGGAAAAGTGAAGTGTGGATGAGTGGGTAGCAGGGCCGAAAAACAAAGTAAATGGAAAAGGGGGAGAGCGCAGTGCTACATCAGCCTAGGCAGGTGCCAACTTCACCTGGGAGGCTGGTGGGCATCTTCTTCCTTGTGGGAGTCCCTCCGTAGATGGAGGGTGGAATGGGAGTAGCTAGTTGATGGATGATGGAGTTGGTGAGGTGTCTGGCGCNAGTGATGACAACCGACATCAAACGCAGAACAATGAAACATTACATGTACACTCTGTGATGTGATTATGGTGATGACAAATTGTACAAATTAAATTAAACACATTGGGGACATCCCCCGTTTATTAACTAATGTCCATTAATGTTAAAGTTGTGAAATGGATGGGGAATGTCACCACACTAAATGATTTCTTACAATGCTGGAAGCCTTTATAGGGAATCTCTATTTTCGTAAAAACGTAATTACTCTTATCTAAATACACATTAAATAAGTTACTACATTTTCTCATAAAAGTGTTTGAATTTCACTTCCGATGACGCGTTTAATTACACTGGAACTCGTGGACGCGTGGTTCACGTCAATTCATAAATGTTCNGAATTTCACTTCCGATGACGCGTTTAATTACACTGGAACTCGTGGACGCGTGGTTCACGTCAATTCATAAATGTTCAATGTGACCACCACGAGCAGCCCGAACTAGGAAGAAACAGGAATCCCTTGCTCAAGTTACAGATAACTGAGCCTAATGACTTAACATACTAAAGAAAATATGTTTAAAATTGCTCCTAAGAACATATGAAAACTACTATGGGGAAAGACAAAGAAAACGCTGCACTGCATGAAAGAAACACAATAAAATAGGTTTTTGTACACTTGGATGAATAACAAAACATATTTAAACTGCAGGTAATGCAAATTAAATTACTTGAATGAAATATAAACATGTAGGATACTCAACCCAGGATGTATTGATATGTAAACAAAAGGTTAGTAGTCAAAACNACATGTAGGATACTCAACCCAGGATGTATTGATATGTAAACAAAAGGTTAGTAGTCAAAACAGAAAAATATAAAATGCAAACAAAAACATTTTCTGGAATATATGTATTACAGTAAAGAAGAGCGAAAGAATGTCTTATGATATGGTAGGATGGTGGCTTGATTTCTGTAGTATTCAATGCAAAATCAAATTAAAACAACTTAAATATTTGATTGGTATGGTATAATCAAATTTTTTGATTTTTTTCTGCAGTATTCAAATTAATCATTCATTTTGAAGTTTTCCTTCTCCACGATAGATGGCACTAGTTGTACTATAATATTTACGTAATTTTTTAACAAAATGTATGCCTTTTTTTTCTTCCCCTTCCCCCCCTTCGGCCAACACCACTGCCACCCCTCTCCTGTAATGTTTTGTGCCCGGGGGAGAATCGTGTAGCTGTAGTGTGAAGCACTTCCGACCAGGGGTACTTAAGGGCTTTATGGGGAGAAGATGATCGGGGTTCCTGGGTGATGAGGATCAGAAAATGAATGGGGGAAGTTCTGGCACGTATGAGGTGGAAAAGTGAAGTGTGGATGAGTGGGTAGCAGGGCCGAAAAACAAAGTAAATGGAAAAGGGGGAAAGCGCAGTGCTACATCAGCCTAGGCAGGTGCCAACTTCGCCTGGGAGGCTGGTGGGCATCTTCTTCCTCGTCGGAGTCCCTCCGTAGATGGAGGGTGGAATGGGAGTAGCTAGTTGATGGATGATGGAGTTGGTGAGGTGTCTGGCGCNTCATTTACTTGTATCCAAAATGTGAAAATCCGATACACTTGCGACACCAGTGCATCTGGCAGCCAAATTATTAGTCGCCAAACTAAAACCATTTAGCTTCCCAAACTGATAAGATAAACCTTATGATATAACCACGCATTCGCCGGTGCTCTTGTGACTGTTTTTGCCTCTGCAGTCGACAACTCAAAAACTTGCCAGACACCGTGCCACCGACGTGGATGGAAGACATTCACCTCACCTTCATGCACTACACGACTCAAGTGACATTCTTGCTTTATTCACCACAGGAGATGACGTGGGGCTGAATAACAAGTGGCACAGCACCCCCCACCCTGGTAAAAATACCTATTGCCATAGCCATCAGATGCACCATCCATAGGAAGGAACGTCGGGGCAGCTCGCGAAAACGCATCTTTACCTAGGCCACTGGNTCAAGTGACATTCTTGCTTTATTCACCACAGGAGATGACGTGGGGCTGAATAACAAGTGGCACAGCACCCCCCACCCTGGTAAAAATACCTATTGCCATAGCCATCAGATGCACCATCCATAGGAAGGAACGTCGGGGCAGCTCGCGAAAACGCATCTTTACCTAGGCCACTGGCCTAGGGCCAAGTGTTACGGTACCCCAAGTAACTGAAAAACGTGTGGAACTAAATGCAGTGTTGTTGGAAAGGGCTGCGAACCCCATATGAAATAATTATAGGCGTTTTACTTTATCAAATTACAATGTAAGCATGGCTACCCAGACCCATTTAGTGAGGATGGACTCGTCCACCCCGAGGAGTTGGGACACTTGAACTTGCCCATCGGCGAGATTCTCAAAGAAAAGTAAATAGTCTACCTATATTAAGTGTCTTCATTAATTTTGTAATTGGTTAAGTGTATCCATGTATTCTTCCATTCACAGCCGGCTGCCTAAATGGGCCTGACAAGTATTACTTAAATCTTCTAGGGTAGTGAGAGGCAACGGTGGCTGAGAGCGGTTAGACTGCTCGCCTCCCACCAAAGCGAACAGGGTTCGATCCATGGCCAGGTCACTCCCGGATTTTCGCAAGTGGAAATATGCTGGATGATGATGCTGCTGGTCAGTGGGTTATTTCGGGGATCTCCCGTTTCGCTGCCTTGCATTCTGGCACGGCCTCATTTCACCCTCATCTGTTCTCAAGGCTTCGTTAAGAGCTGCCCCAATTTCTTAATTAAGTTCTAATGTAGTGACATACCAGCTGACATCATAACTTACAATATAATTAACACATAGGCCGTGTCCGAATTCAAGTATATACTTGTGTACTTTCATGCTTTACTTACCCTTGTCACCAAACTTGATGGATTAGGACATGCAGTCTTGTTGGCTTCGGCAACATCTATTAGATGATTACTTTAAATGAATGCATATTTCTACAAATAACTTGATACGAAAGTTATAGGGTTATATAAAGGATTAAATAATATTTTCAATTTGATTTTCATTAAAATTTATTGACTTGCTAATTGTATATGAGTTTGCAATTTTGATTGTTTGTCTTACCAGACCTATTGTAGGTTATGAATATAGGCCTTAATGCGAATTTATTGTTTAGGCCTTTCTGTAAGGTGCAACTTACCATAATTATTTACTCAGTTAAAACGGACCCAGCACTTACGAACTGCCGGTACCTTGCCGTGAAAATAAGCTTGGTATTATGCGGATACGCAGTAGCTTTAAGCTCTCCGGTGAGATTGCTGGTGGCTCTCCCCTCAGCAGAGCAAAGAATTAAAACAAATTATCCGGATAATTAATTAACTATTGCAGTGAAATGATTACAGCCTAAATGATGGTGCCGAGGGGGCTCGCGGAGCGAGTGACCAACGCCTAAGTTGTGGCTTGAGTGCCAAGACGAACTAAGCGATTCATGTCGGCTTCCGTCATAAGTGACAAAAACCGACGTTAATCGCCAAATGGTAAAATATGACATGAACACTATGTAATATTATGACATGGTTAGAAATTGTATAAATTAACTGAAACACATTGGTGACACCCCCGTTGAATAGCAAATGTCTGTTAAGGTTGATGTTGTGAAGTTGATGGGTAGTTTCACCACACTAAATGATATCTTACAAGATGGAGGCCTTTATAGGCAATCTCCCTTTTTGAAAACATAATTTATCTTTTATATTTAAATATTAAAGACACTATTACGTTTTCTTGTAAAAGTGTTTGTATTTCACTTCCTATGATGAGTTTTTATTTCACTGGCTACAGTGATGCCAGGGGGATGTCTTCTGAAAGGATGGACGAGTTCACCTGGGCAAAGGGGTGTGGGTTGCCATGCTCGATTGCTCGTAATACAATAACACACACCCCTGACTGTAGCTGTGAATGAGGTGGTGATGCTTGAAAAAATGATGCACACCATTGGGTTACACTCTGGAGCACTTATCACTTCAGCTTTGGCCTGCAGGCCATTTCGACGTCACTTGGTAGTGCGGTCCGTTGTATGTCGCGGCCGAACTGCTAGGACGTAACGACCAATTGCCTGTGAGCCTAATGACTGTGGATTTAGGGTAAACACCATTTCGGATCGCCTCCTTATTTATTTAAATAGTNAATTGCCTGTGAGCCTAATGACTGTGGATTTAGGGTAAACACCATTTCGGATCGCCTCCTTATTTATTTAAATAGTTACCTCTTTTAATAAATGAGTAGGACGATCTCTTGAGTTATATAATCCTTTTTGGCAAGAAGGTGCAAGTTCCTTTCTTGTCAACCTGCACTACGCACTCTTTGCCCTATGTGGTTGGTGCAGCCTGGTGTAGCTGGTGCCATTGATGTGCAGTTGATGTGACTGGGGTGGTCAGAGTGGGCACAAGGAGCTCGTGGACGCGTGGTTAACATCACATAGAACTTGAAACATATACACAAAACACTGAATCGTTCTGAGAGAGTTTTCATAATGCTGCAGAGAGTTAAGGTTTCCTAATTAAGCACTAAATACAAAACATGATTATGTGGAACAGAGTATGTGGAAAATTTATGTATGTTAAGTTTTAGGGCACTCTATACGACTGGAACGGTCAGGTTGGAAGAAAGACTGATTATTTACGACGTCACTAATTGGTTTGAGGAGACTCGCAATTGCAATCGGAAAATTTTGTAGAACACTTCAAATACCCAAGCCCTGCTTTCTCTACACCTTATTAAATATGCACGTGGCATTAATTTACTCTGCGATAACTTCGCAATCCACTAAGGACAAATTTCACGAACACTTGCCAGTGGTAGATAAAATTTACCAAAATTTACCACTAATTCTAACACATGATTCCTATCCCAATTACACATATTTCTCTAGGGACACCACAATCGCTCGGTTGGATCACTCAGTATAGGGTCATGACCCGTTCTCAAGTGAACGATGCGTACATGCATCGGGACGCACGACGTGCGTGTTCCGCGGCCAGCACTGGTGCAGCGACTGTGGNCGGATACGCAGTAGCTTTAAGCTCTCCGGTGAGATTGCTGGTGGCTCTCCCCTCAGCAGAGCAAAGAATTAAAACCAATGATCCGGATAATTAATTAACTATTGCAGTGAAATGAATACAGCCTAAATGATGGTGCCGAGGGGGCTCGCGGAGCGAGTGACCAACGCCTAAGTTGTGGCTTGAGTGCCGAGACGAACTAAGCGAGTCATGTCGGCTTCCGTCACAAGTGACAAAAACCGACGTTAATCGCCAAATGGTAAAATATGACATGAACACTATGTAATATTATGACATGGTTAGAAATTGTATAAATTAACTGAAACACATTGGTGACACCCCCATTGAAGAGCAAATGTCTGTTAAGGTTGATGTTGTGAAGTTGATGGGTAGTTTCACCACACTAAATGATATCTTACAAGGATGGAGGCCTTTATAGGCAATCTCCCTTTTTGAAAACATAATTTATCTTTTATATTTAAATATTAAAGACATTATTACGTTTTCTTGTAAAAGTGTTTGTATTTCACTTCCTATGATGTGTTTTTATTTCACTGGCTACAGTGATGCCAGGGGGATGTCTTCTGAAAGGATGGACGAGTTCACCTGGGCAAAGGGGTGTGGGTTGCCATGCTCGATTGCTCTTAATACAATAACGCACACCCCTGACTGTAGCTGTGAATGAGGTGGTGATGCTTGGAAAAATGCTGCACACTATTGGGTTACACTCTGGAGCACTTATCACTTCAGCTTTGGCCTGCAGGCCATTTCGGCGTCACTTGGTGGTGCGGTCCGTTGTATGTCGCGGCCGAACTGCTAGGACGTAACGAAAAATTGCCTGTGAGCCTAATGACTGTGGATTTAGGGTAAACACCATTTCGGATCGCCTCCTTATTTATTTAAATAGTTACCTCTTTTAATAAATGAGTAGGACGATCTCTTGAGTTATATAATCCTTTTTGGCAAGAAGGTGCAAGTTCCTTTCTTGTCAACCTGCACTACGCACTCTTTGCCCTATGTGGTTGGTGCAGCCTGGTGTAGCTGGTGCCATTGATGTGCAGTTGATGTGACTGGGGTGGTCAGAGTGGGCACAAGGAGCTCGTGGACGCGTGGTTAACATCACATAGAACTTGAAACATATACACAAAACACTGAATCGTTCTGAGAGAGTTTTCATAATGCTGCAGAGAGTTAAGGTTTCCTAATTAAGCACTAAATACAAAACATGATTATGTGGAACAGAGTATGTGGAAAATTTATGTATGTTAAGTTTTAGGGCACTCTATACGACTGGAACAGTCAGGTTGGAAGAAAGACTGATTATTTACGACGTCACTAATTGGTTTGATAAGACTCGCAATTGCAATCGGAACATTTTATAGAACACTTCAAATACCCCAGCCCTGCTTTCTCTACACCTTATTAAATATGCATGTGGCATGAATTTACTCTGCGATAACTTCGCAATCCACTAAGGACAAATTTCACGAACATATGCCCGTGGTAGATAAAATTTAACAAAATTTACCACTAATTCTAACACATGATTCCTATCCCAATTACACATATTTCTCTAGGGACACCACAGTCGCTCGGTTGGATCACTCAGTATAGGGTCATGACCCGTTCCCAAGTGAACGATGCGTACATGCATCGGGACGCACGACGTGCGTGTTCCGCGGCCAGCACTGGTGCAGCGACTGTGGGCCGATGCCGTGATGACAGTGGCCGTACCAGACCATGCAGCATTGGTCCACGTCAACCACTTCCTCAACAATTGCAATCCTGGATGAACAGTTTGCAACTGAGAATGTTACTGTCCCTTATAGTTTCTGATAATGCCACACAGTTCACTTCTACAGATTTCAACATGTTTTTACATGACAGTGGGGTAAAATATAATAAGCTTATAGCTACACACCATCCCTTATCTAATGGACAAGCTGTATGTTACGTACAGACACTTAAGTGTGCTCTCAGCGCAATGTCTACCACATCAGATGCTTTACAGCAGAATCTGAACGTGTTTCTACAGCAGTATCAGAAGGCACCACATGCTACTACCGGACATTCACCTGCACAGCTGTTCTTGGGACGAAATCTACATACATGTCTCGATCTTGTCTGGCACGACGATATGTACACTAAAATTCTTGAGAAACAACGAACTAAATTCAAAAATACATTTCGCACATTCGAATCTGTTCATCCCGTGTTTATTATTTACAGTTTTCTGATAAACTAAAAGATTTGATTCTTTGGCAGAGATCTTAAGTTAACCTATGATTATCTAACCTAAGTCGCGAGTCGCGGAACGAGAGATGCGGCATCAAAACCTGGCCACAAGCAGACGACCAACCGTCCGTATGAACACGAGGGGATTATTCACAAGCAAATGCGTTATTTTTCTATTCTCATTTGTGAGCTTGAAGTGAAATGTGATAGAATGAACTATCAGCTCTCAATCTCAATGTTTGATATTTGTGTTTAGAAAAGATTTGAAGTCTTTTTATTGATTTCCCTGTACCAATAAGGGAAAATACTCATTACAGTAGTGTGTTTGTTTTATTATTGTCGAAGAGAAAAAAAATCTGCTATCCCAGTTTTTTTCTAACTATTAATAATAAAAAAGTAAAATATTACAAAAATATTAGTTCGTCTACTAACCCAGCCGACCAAAAAATGATTCATTACATTCTTTCACTAAAGTAAAAAAAAAATTATACAAACACACATAATTGTAATAGCATTTCGACATACTCTGTAAGTCCAAAATTGAAGTTCTCAGACATTTTTGGCTATTTCCCCAAAAATATGCAATTCTTTATAATTGTAGAACTGCATATGCATCTACACATGAAACATGCTCTGATGAAAACTGGTATAATTATACTGAGTGCAGATCTTTATTAATTTCATTTTAACTTAACTAAATAATGTCACAATCCATCAAAAGTGATAATAATTTCCAAACATTCAACAAATTAGAATGTAAAAATCCCGACATAAACCAATAGTTCACGGAATTCAACTACCGCCTCAATTATTCGATTTTCTCGGCCAAATGTATATATATATAAAATCCACCATTCACCTTTTACTTAAACATTTAATTAAATTGTCGTCTGTTTTTACTCTCCATAACTGCCATTTTCATTATTAGATTGCAAATTTTTGGAAGCGTCGAAAACTCGAAGTGAAGATGTGGTCACAGCAGTTATTTAAATACAGTGCTACAATACATTACTTTGGTTTACAAACAAAAGTTTTTTTTTCAAATGTTCAATAATTTATAAATTTCATTTATAAAACTCTAATTTTAAATTCTTCCAATTATGTGTGATTCAGTAATATTTCTAAGAGGTACGTGTTGCAGTATTTAATTATTTCTCTTTGATATTGCGACTCGGAGGTGCCAAGTTTGGCGTCGTATATTCATCTGTCAATAATGGTGCTGTTGAAGTGAGGTGTGGTGTAAGTTTTCGAAGTATATTTGTTGGACTTGAGTACTATTTAATCATCGTACAATGGAAGACGATTTGCCCTCGGATTATGATGTCATCGTGGTTGGAACAGGTTGGTGTTAATATAAGATAGCTTTTTAGGTATAAAACATGTTATTGTCATATTGTGGGGTAATTGCCCTAAATATGGGCTTTTCCGAAGAAAAAAATATGTTAACATCACATTTCATGGTATATACTGTAAATTACGTGACCCCCAATGAAATTTGTATTGTCAGGTATTATTTTCCTTTTTTTTTTCCACCCGGAAAAGCCCATATTGTGGGTAATTACAGCATAATCTTGTCTTCTGACCTAACTTCAATGAAGCTGGACTCGCAACCATCCGTTGCATATCAGTCGCCCGTTCGTCTGCCGGTCAAGTTTGTCTTCAACTAATCGCAGGGCAACTTTTTTTCTTATGTCACTCTGTCAAATATTTCTCAAACATTCACTTTTAACGGACGGACAGATGGGCCACCTTCTGATGACATTCCTTAGACGCGAATAAGCACATTGAGATAAAATGCATGGTGGTGGATCTGTGTTTATTTATCTTTGGTAGTAAATTCAGTACATTAAAATGTACACAATAAGTCGGTATTAATTCTTATTACGTAAAAAAACTATTTCCCCAAAATGTTTTTCTCTTGTAAATATATTTCCATCCAAAATGTACCTCCAACTAAAGAAAAGTGAGTGAGTGAATTTGGGCTGCTCGTAACATTGTGGTCTTGAGAGCTGATGAGGGTGAAGCGAGGAGAGTATGGAGTAGCGCCAAATTTGAGGTCGTGGAAGAAACGTGAAATGCCTGAGAAAACTCGTCAACCAGCGGTATCGTCCGGCACGATTTCCACATGCGAAAATCTGGATTGACCTGGCCGGAGATTGAACCTGGTTCGCCTTGTTGGGAGGCGAGCAGGCTAACCGTTTAGCCACCGCAGCCCCAACCAAAGAAAATATCTCAATGTTTTCGTCGCACTGAAATTTTGCTGTGCAGTTGGATTGACGGTATAGTGATTTCAGCATTTGAAGCCATTTGTTTATGTTTTAATTTGTTTTGATTTGAACGTTTATTTATTTTAAACATAATCTTAAAGCTCCTACCCTCAGGAATAGTTAGAATTTTAATTCAGGACATCACCTTGAAATTTTTATTTATTTACTTGTTTGTTTACATTTTATGTATTTTGACAGTTCTATTTCTTTTCTTTTATTTTGCAGTGTGAACGGAGCTCAATTATCTATGGAATGTTAATTATTTTGTTACCGTTTTCTTTTTGCACTTTACCTGGCATAATCAAGCATGGTTTGCCAAGTAGGAATGCATTTAATTACAGTACTGATAAGATAAGTTTCATGTCTCAGGAAGTGACTATCATCTTGTAATTACCAATTTTTAATTAGCGTCACTGTGTAAACCCCTTCTGATTGACACTCTCTCCCTAGACGCTATGGACAATTGTACATCGTAACTTTTGTTCTGCAAGAGTTCATCTAATTTTGCATGTGCCGCCCATCGTAATGTTGCGAAAGCTGTACGAGAGGCGCCTAGTTTGTTTAAATATGCGGGTGTGATAAAGAAGAGGCCCTAAATGCATTGCGGTAGTTTTGAAGTGTTACGCAAAACTACGTGGGCTGCAGTCTCCACCAGTACTGAAGAAGTATGCCCTACATCGGGTATGGTACTGCAATTTTAAATAACTGTTACTTACGTGCACAGCAATCATTTTGAACAGTTTTTATTGTCAAATTAACATGAATTTTCAAGAGAGTGATTTTTGGATTTTCAATTATGTTATGAAATTAATGAAGGGTGTAACAATTTGGTCAGACATTAACCAGAAGCCAGCAGATAAGATCTGTTGTTCTGTAGCCGTGCAAAACCATAAGCTTTGTAACAAGATTAATTTCGGAGTATACTATGAGCCAGTTTCTCACGTAAATTACCTATTTCGATTGCTAATTTTTGAGAGGTGATTTAGTATTCAGATCTATTGCAACTGATTTAATTATTTTAATAACATGTAATTTTATTTATTTGATTAATATTTGTGGATTTTTCTGCACTGAATAATTTTTCATCTATAATTGAATTCTCAATTTTTCAACGTATCACTTCTGCAATGAAACTAGTTTCCACACACCAAATGAATGATTTATGTTTTGTGTAGTATTTGAAAGTAGTTTTAATATTTTATTCTCAAGGGTATTTTATGTTTTGAGTATTTTAATTTNAAATTTCATACAAAAGGTATGAAGTTTTGTGTTTTGTCTATGACTTCATGCAAAAGGGTAATTGTGTTTTCACGTAATTCAGAATTCATTAATGATGGTGATTACTGCTAATGTGTCAAAAATATCACCTAAATCTACCTGGTTTTGACAAAAAATCACACACTCCTTCATTGCATTTTAAAGATAAAAACATTTTTCCCACGCTCAGTGTTAAACACAAAGGGAAGCTGATTTACCTGGGGTCATTACATTCACGCTAGCCGCCACAAGCAAAGAGAAAATAAGAGGCTTAGTAGGAATTCTGTTAAGCATCACAAGCACCCCTGATATATCTCCACATAATTGCACATTTAAAATTCTTTCTTTTCACACAACTAATTTTATTATTAGTGACTTTGCACTCAAAAATTATACAAAGAGAAGTCCTTACTTTCACAAAACTGAGAGTATGGATTGTTGTGAATAGCTTTCGGCTGTCGCATGAAAAGACTGACGACTCACTGGTGTGACGCATGGTTGAGTCCAGCCTAAACAGCTTAAAGTGTACTCGACCATCCATCGCATCCGTCAGTCGCCATTTCCGTCTGGCGGTCATGTGATCTTCAATCAATCGCAGGACTTCTTTCTCTATCTGTCAATCCGTCAAATATTTCTCAAACTTTAACTTTCAACAGACGGACGGACGGGCCACAGCCTTCCGACGACATTCCATAGATGCATATATGCACTTTGAAATAAAATGCAAGGCGGTGGATGTGTGTTTATTTATCTTTGGTGGTACATTCAGGAATTTAAAATGTAATCAAAAATTCAGTATAAATTCTTATCAGAAATTATTTTTCCAAAATGTTTTTCCCGTGAAAATGTATTTCCAACTAAAATATATCTCCAACTAAAGAAAAATCACTATGTTAATTTGTCACACTGGAATTTTGCAGTACAGAAGGATTGACAGACGATGGATTGTTGTGAATCGCTTTCAGCTGACGGATGAAAACACAGAGGAATGACTGACTGACGGATGCGACAGATGGTTGAGAATCCACCTTAAACCCTGCTGTACATTCACACACTGAATGTTTGTTTGTGTAGTATGCTAATGTTATGCAATTTTTGTGATGTGAGAGCAAGTGATATTTTCCACGAGCTGCGAAGCAGCAGTTGCTCTCGGTAAGACAACACAAACTATGAACAACAAAAAACTAGCATGTCGGAAATGAATTAATGGTAATTACCGAATTAATTTTATTAGGAAAATGGCAATAACTATTATTGTGTCTGTGTAGTTTGTGTGTATAAAATATCCAGGCTACTCAAGATAACTTTGGCCTGCTTTGAAGGATAAATGTAACTTTATCACTTTCATTACTATTAATCTCTCCCTGTGCACATCTCACAGGATACCCACACATCTTCTCGCCAAGACTCTTTGACGTTTGTAATTTTGATTTGGTGGTCAGTAGTTATGTTCATGGTGTTGCTTTTCTGCTAGTTTAGTACTATTTCTGCTAGTGGGAGTTTGTGTTAGTAGATGCACTTTTTTTGTTTGCTGTTCGAATGGTGGTGGCGAAGATGTTTCGGGATTCTGTAAGAAATGTACGTGGATAGTTGCTTAGTAATGAAATTAATAAAGCTACATTTATCCTCGAACGTGGACCTAAGTTATTCTGAGTAGCCTGAATTTTTTTATGCACGTAAACTACACTGAGACAATAATTATTGCCATTTTCCTAATAAAATTAATTTATTTCATACATGGTAGTTTTTTGTTTTCCATAGTTTGTGTCGTCTCGCCGAGAGCAATTGCTCTTTCTGCTACTTCGCTACTCCTGAAAAATATCACTTTGTCCCAGATAACAGAAATAGCATACCACATGAACAAGCCTCTTTTTTTCAGTCTTGCTCATTCTGCTATTTCTGCTGTACCTCAGCGAGCAGTAACGACTGCTTTTTATAGCAAAAATAGCAACTACTACTGCCATTCAAACAGCTTGCATAAAAGTGCTTCTGGTAACAGGAATGCGAAGTTGATTGCAATTGAAACACGCTAAAGAAATCCTAAGCCGAGAATTTACCATGCTTTTCTATAGTAGTGCTTGCATATTTAATAAATACAACTAAAAAACCACACATTAAATTCATCTGACTCAACGTTGTGTAATATCTGGCAGTGATATTTTGACTCGGATATATACAATATGCTAAAGTGTAAAAAAAATTCATTTCTATACAGTTTGCTTTATTAAAAAGTAATTAATAACAATTAATAATTTTTAATCCTTTATTTAAATAGTATAAACATATTACACATGATCAAGAACATGAATATCACCAGTAGTACCAACTAATTTGCGAAACATCCAAATTTTATCAAGCAAGTTGCTTAAGCCCAAGAAAGTTATGTTCTCGTGTCTTTAATGTATAGATTTGCTATTCAAGATATGACTGTAATCCTGGTTGCGGTATTTTGGTGTAGACGAGTTTAGCCGCTCGGCACAACACAAAATCTTTTACTTTAAAGAGGTTCTGTCTACAATTCTTATTGTACCTTCTCTTTGATGCCTTGTAACAACTTTAAATTGTCATGAGCTCTTTTCCAGATCTCCTTGATGTCCTTCGGATCATCAGGTCAACTATTGACCAAAGATTGGAAAGAGGAGTGTTTGGTTTGTAGGTGAACATTAGTTCAAAAGGGGTTATTTTGTGTCCCTCAAGGCGAGCATAATTAAATGCCATTTGTAACCATTCTTGATCCCACCTATCCTGGTTGTCAGCATAAAAAGCATTAGGTGCTGAACGGAGATTCCTGTTGAAGCGCTCCGCATGTGACGGCTGGGGATAGTAAGGTGTGGGGGTGATATGTTGGATACCATGAGTGAAACACATGTTTTTGAAAATCTTAGACTTAGACTGTGGACCATTGTCTAAGACAAGGTAATTATCCAGAGTAGCGACTTTTCTGAAGGAAACGTCCTAGACCAACAAAAGTTGCATTAATGGATTCTGCACAGCTTCCCTTGTTCATATTCNACTTTTCTGAAGGAAACGTCCTAGACCAACAAAAGTTGCATTAATGGATTCTGCACAGCTTCCCTTGTTCATATTCAGGAGGGCGTAACACTAAAATACGTAGAACGTATGAAATAAAATAGTTAAAAGTACGAGCAGCCAGCCACTTTGTTTACATCGGACGCCATGATTTTTGGTGATTTTCGGCATTGTGCCGTTACCTTATTGGCTGTGGGTCGTTGAAGTCATCGTCACTGTATTTAGACGTCATCGTCATTGAATTTCAGTTGCCGTTCATATGCGAAACAGTGCGATTGTGTTGCGGGCGCGAGTTGTGACGTCCGAATCCGACCGACTTAAAAACTAAAAGTGCAATAACGAGAACTTCTGTGCGTAATATTTGCCTATGAACGAGTGCTTCTGTGCATAATATTCGCCTATGTGGCGGGTGTTACTTGTTTCGTCGAGTGAGGTAAGGTGTACAACAGTTGAATTGGCCGAGGACAGAGGAATTGTACCCGCCGCCTACCTAGGTGAGTTAATTCAAATTATTCTGGTGTGTTTTACGGTTTCTCTAAATCCCTAACATCCTAGATTAGACTAAATTCGTAGGTTAGTTTAAAACCCAACAATCCTAGATTAGTTTAAAACCCAACAATCCGAGGTTAGTTTAAAAATGTAAAATAGTGATTCACCCATTGTGGGGTTAGGTTCAGTTATGCTAGTTGGGCACATATTACGAAAATAGTCGGACGTTAATGCCCCTAGTATATTTGTGTTCTGCATAATCAGTAGAGTAGAAATATACCACTTTTCTGGTTTCTTTTTTTTTTTTTTATTTACAGAAAAGCCGCTACTCTGGATAATTACCAAACCATATCACAAAGATTTTCATGTAAGACAATTTTATGATCTTTGGCGAAATGGGTTCTGCAATGCAAAATACCTTTAGATACCTTATACTGCTTAGGTGCGGTATCTTTTTGAATTTGATCCATAATGTCGCAAATGAAAGGATCAGATTTTTGATTAGTTTCAATACCCTGAAATATCAAAGGAAAATCAGTCAGCAGTGAGCTGCAACTATTAGGTTTAGTTTCTGAAGAGGTTTCCTCTGGATAATTTTCAAACATACCTGACAACGCATCAGCAACTATGTTCTGGGTTCCGCGAATATGTTGGATTTTGAATTTGAATGATATAATTTTGACTATCCAACAACCTAATTTTCCAAGTTGCTTTGAATGAACAAGTAACCGTGAAAGAGCTTGGTTATCGGTTTCCAGTAAAAATTCTTGGTGTTTTAAAAATTGTCTAAATTTTTCTATTCCGAAAACAGCTGCCAAGCATTCTAGTTCGTAAGCTGACGACTTCCTTTCCTGATGAGTG
>NQII01008198.1:7056-50682 GCA_002778355.1 Clitarchus hookeri
GGGGGGGGGGGCGAGAGGCAGAACAAAAGACGTGTCTGTCTGTCGCCCTGCAAGCAGTTTGTGTCTGTCTGTCGCCCTGCAAGCAGTTTCGTCAGTCATCGGAAGGAGTGCTTCAGAGTCAGTCGGCGGCGAGGGCCGTTAGAGCAGTTTTCTTCAGTCACTTCAAGGCAGTCATCGTACAATGGTCGTCTAGGCCACGTTAGGCCGTGACGCTAAACCCCCACATCGGCCACTAGACTTTTTCTCTGCCGGTGTGGTAGGTTGACGCATTTTATATTTATTTTGATGCAAGTTTGGAGACATTAATGATATGTAAACGACTGTGGCGCTGGTCTGTACTTTTATATTTATCTGTGAGAGGTTCGTACTCTGTATACCGGCAATTCGTATGTTAACTGTGAAACTACAATAGTTAAATAAACACATATAACAAAATACTCTGGAACTTCTTTCTTAATAAATCGGCGTCCATTCACTGATTCTCGTGTTTCTACCTTGAGGTAGTTGTGGCAACGTAAACATTCGGCAGAGTGTAAACGGCCGAACGTTACAACGTACATTTTAAGGTGCTTTTTCAGTGTTAGCAATGGTCTTCATTTTAGAACTATTCAACAAAAACAAGCCTGTACTAAAACTTGTGATGGTACAGGTTTCTAAGTTTGCAGTGTGAAGATACATATTCTGAGCTAGTACACTGCAGCAGTATGTGTGGGTTGGTACTAATATATGTAGTTCTGTTGCTGTAAGTTATTATTTTGTACAAAACTGAGTATATGTCTTATATTTCAGTTGGAAGCCCGTATCAGGGAAGATGTTGACATAATCTCAACTGTGAACCACTACCATCAAATGCGTCTTCCAGAGATATTGGAACTGATCACCACCGAAGGTTAGCTATTATTTAATTATTTCAGTTTCATATACATTTGTTATCCAACCACACACTCATTTGGTGTAATACTGTATTTTCTTAATTCCAAGCTGCACATTTTTTTCCTAAAATAATTTANCCAACCACACACTCATTTGGTGTAATACTGTATTTTCTTAATTCCAAGCTGCACATTTTTTTCCTAAAATAATTTAAAAAAAACAAAGGCATGGCTTAGAATTAAGTACCGTAAATTTTTTGGCCAGGAAAAATTTTTTGTTGCGACTGTACTATTTATTTGAATACATAATTGTTTTTAGTTGCTATAACTGCATATCTTAATAAATTGAAATATTAATTTTATAATTTTTAGAATAACTTCGATAATTTAAAAAAATTTCATGAACATTTTGTAAAAAATTATTTAAATACTACATGAAATTAGTTACAGAAGTTACTTTTTCTACAGACGAAGTCATATGCAAAATGTGAAATATTTTTCCACTGTAATTTTGCCATAAAACAGGTTGCATTCGTGCTAAGTTATCTGAAATCATCTTCCACGTTGCACCAATAGACTATTTCTGTTTTGTTTTGACCTCTGTAACATCACTGAATTACAACAGTTGTCTGTATTGCAACTGTGTCCATGCCCCACGACACCTGGTCAAAAAAAGGTGGCGAAGATCCTTGCAGCCCGGTCCAGGCACTCTGTGAAGCATGGGCCTAATGTCCCAATGGTTAATCATAAGGAGAGGGGAGGAGCTGCTCTGCGGAGATGGGCATCGTGGTCACCTGCCCCTTCGTAGATCCAACCTCCGGTCGAACCTGCATCTCCAGTCTGAGTCGACCCAACTGTCCCCAGGAGATTTTCACTGCTGCCACAGACACCTCTGAAGTGACAGCTGACCATCTCCTCATGGCCCCTTCATCACGCCGGTAGTGCAGAGGCTGGAACTACACCCCTCTGCCATGGGCCCATCGCCCAACTTGCAGACCTGTGGGAAAAATGTTGTACNGTGCAGAGGCTGGAACTACACCCCTCTGCCATGGGCCCATCGCCCAACTTGCAGACCTGTGGGAAAAATGTTGTACCAATTATAACTCTTGCACTCAAGTCCGCATCTCTGCAAGTCAATGATCGTTTCTAAGGCCCCTGGAATAGCGACCATCTCAAAATAAAGACCCTTTTTTTGAATCCATGAAACAAATATTATTGAAAAGGTTATTCCAATAACAACCCCTTCAAAATAACAACATTTTCCTGTGAACCACGAAAGGTCTTGGAATTGAGAGTTTACTGTACAGTCGACTTTCATTTGTAAGACCCCTGGAATAGTGACCCACACAAAATTACCTTTTCGGGGGGGAACTATGAAAAGAATTTCATTGTAAAGGTTTTTCCAATAACGACCCCTTCGAAATAATAATTGGGAATTTACTGTATGTAGAATAATTGAAATACACAGCCGCCAAGCACTAATAGGGCGAGTAGAGCAGACATCTCGTGTGTGGAGCTCTGCTTCCTAGCTCTCGAGAGAGAGCTTGATGTCAGCTTCTATCAACCAGACAGTTAGCATAAAACTTACCTTGGTACTGCTACCATAATGTGCTCCTTGAGTACTGATGGTGTTACCTTTTGCTATGGGGATGGACATATCGGCCTAGATGGATTACAACATGTTGACTGAAAATGTAGTCACTCTCGTCTGGTAACCTTGGATTGCTTTGTTGTGTGGGATGTTTAGTATCTGCCTTTGATCCTCGTCTCATCTTCACTACTTTCCGTCACCTTAATGAGAATTGGCACAGGGAATGTGCCCCAAGATGCATAGATTTTTACAACGTCCATTGATGTTGTATGGTGAGAGAAGTTCCACGAGTCACTGATTTATGTGGCGTCCTGTTGGGTCCGTCTTAGCTAGGTAGAATACTGTTCAGTCAGATGTATTTTCACCAGCTATATTCAGTGCAGATATTCAGTTTAGTGGGATGCTTAGACCAACATCATGGTGGTTTGTGTGGCTGATCATAGAGTTGACCAGACCATAACCCACTTGCACAATTTCTCCTAGTAGGACCTTTGCATACCCTACCCTCCAGAAAGACAGGAATGTCAAGATGGGGCTAGAGCTCGAATCTGACTCTCTGTGTCCCCTGTACTCTCCTGTTGTGGAATAAGTTCACCTCACTTCGTGGGACTGCCATACAGGTGACTGTTCAATGCTCCATGTCCAGATTGTCCTGAACTTTGGAGCTGAAATATTTGCTGGACTGAACTTGGGACACACAGTGATGATAAGCTTTGTTGATCACAACGATGTTGAGTATGTGATCCACTCCCAGATCTGTCTGAATATCAGCGTTGTTCCTCTTTGGTAACTTAGGAAGGATAGGCATGCTGCACAAGTGCGGTTTACCTGCAACAGCCAACAAAAATGTCAGTGCACTGCAGCAGTGTGTTTTGGGCATCAATTGTCTATTACTGTTATTACCACCACCACTACTCATTGCAACTTGGGGCTGCAGTGGTAGTCAGACTATTCGTCTCCCACCAAGGGGAACCATGTTTGATTCATGGTGGGATCACCTGGATTTTTGCGTTTGGGCAAACATTGTGTTTGTTGGAGTTGGCTGGTGGGTTTTCTCAGAACATTCCTGTTCTGCCTCCTTTGCATTCCACCGCTGCTCCTTCCTGACTTTATTTCACCCCTATCGGTACTCAAGACCTCAATGTTAAGTGCCAACAAAAACCTCTTTACTCCAATCATAGGCAACTTCAAAGATTTGGCTTTATGGTGAAGGCATGATTGCTTGACAGGGGAACTCAACAATGGCTGTGGTATTAAATACTGAAGTAATTGCTATAGAATGATAAGCCCTTGGCGTCCTGTTTTAATTTTAAGTACACCCTTAATGCAGTGACATGAGAAGACTGCAGAGGAATTTTGCCAGTATGCAAAAAGAATAGTATGTTACTAGCTTGCACTATCGTCACTACATCGTGCTGCACTTTCCCGCCCAACTTACCTACCCATATTGTATCTACTATACTTTTATCATGCCAGGACTGGCCATGCGTGCCATGAAGCCTAGCTGGTATTTTCAACAATGTAGTGCTTTGCATTTGAGTGGGGTGATAAATCACACATGAAAATATGTCGCAACACAGGCTAGGCACTTCTTGTAACAAATGTTCGGACTCTGTTTACGTGGTTAAAACACATCTTTTCTCTGTCAAAATTGATTAAGTGTTAGTGGAATGGGAAATAGGTATATTGCTGAATTTTTTTTCTAGGTAAAATATTTAGTTTTGATGTGTATGGGTTGTGTCATGTAGGTGAGAACAGCAACTTTGGAAGTGAAGCGGCAGCCTGGTGGAAACGTTACTACAAGGAGCTTCTGGCCATATTTATGTACTGCTGTGTCGACAAGACTCAGGGGTTGGAGACCATTGTTCGCAGCTACGTGGTATGTGTGAAGCCCTCTCTCGATGTTACTTGATCCTGTTATGTCTCCTGTTTGTTTGCAGCAGGATGTGTCAAAATACAATGTTGGTTGGGTTAGTTTATTGTGCGGTACAGTCAAATCTCAAAATTACAACCTTTCATTGTTCCCAGGAAACTGGTTGGTACTTCCAAGGAGTCATTTGAATTTGGACCAATTCTGACCTACCCCCACCCCCTATACCAAAAATGTTAAATGTAAGTCCACCCTCCCTTCCTTTATTCTGAAACAAACTAAACAACCCCAGCTATATTATCATACATGAGTACTGGAGTGAAGACAGCTAACGTCAATCTTTCAGTGTAGAATTGTGTGGATATTCTGTATACCAAAAGGAAAGTGAAAAATGACACCTCGTTTTTGTTTAATATGATATTTGGTTACCAAAAGTTGTAACAAAATGAAACTCCNGGAAAGTGAAAAATGACACCTCGTTTTTGTTTAATATGATATTTGGTTACCAAAAGTTGTAACAAAATGAAACTCCTAAATTTCTATGAATATTCAGGTGTTTAACAGATGTTCATTTAGCTAACCAGCAAAGGTAATTTTTGTCTGTAAATCATATTGTTTGTTTTCATTATCACCCAAATCTCTTCACTCTTTTCAACTGCATAAAATGGAAATTTAAATATAGGCAAGGACACCTGGGGTAAATACTCCATATCCTCTGTTTTTTTTATTGATTTTGCAACGAATTTGTTATAACAAATTATTTGCTAAAATATTTTGAAATTTGTTAAACATTTTTAAGAGTGAACTGTTATAAAATTAATTTTCATTTTTGTTCTGTGTGAAAAAAAGATGCATTAACACAAACCTATTTCAGTGCCTGCCATGGAATAAAACAAAAGTTAAAATATTAGAGAAATGTGTGAACTGGATTTGTATCATTTGTTTACAAACATTTGTTTTTTCTTTGACAGAACAGCTGTGGCGAAAAGGCACATAGTAGTGCTACTTAACATTTTACAGTGGAAATAACACAGTTAACCCTCATTAATACAAACCTGAATGGTCCATAATTTTGGCACTTCGCAATAATGAATTATGTATTAAACAAATGAAAGACAAACAAGTTATATGTGGATAAAAGTGATACAAAGACCTTTTTGTCTTGGTATTGCAGAACCATGGTAACGGAACCTTGTCATGCTTATTTCTTATCTTTTTGCAAACAATATCATCCTACTTCCGTAAATGCTACAGTGAAAATAAATGTTAATGGTTTTTATAAATTCTGGTTTTTATCACGTTTCTAAACGAGTTATTCAATAATACACAAAAGTAAATAATATCGCTCAGATCTAATGATATTTAATTTTTTGCATCATAAAATGGNCTTTTTGTCTTGGTATTGCAGAACCATGGTAACGGAACCTTGTCATGCTTATTTCTTATCTTTTTGCAAACAATAATATCCTACTTCCGTAAATGCTACAGTGAAAATAAATGTTAATGGTTTTTATAAATTCTGGTTTTTATCACGTTTCTAAACAAGTTATTCAATAATACACAAAAGTAAATAATATCGCTCAGATCTAATGATATTTAATTTTTTGCATCATAAAATGGNAGTTATTCAATAATACACAAAAGTAAATAATATCGCTCAGATCTAATGATATTTAATTTTTTGCATCATAAAATGGCAAAAACTCATAAAAATTACCAGTGTCAAAATCAGTAATGACCAGCTCTAATAACAATGGAATAGAAGTTTAAATTAACGGTTTCAAATGGGTAGGCATTTAATTAGCAAATAACTACTTGAGAAGGGCGTGTGAAGTTTCAACTCAATACAAATTTGGACTATTCATTAATGGGAATCTTTGGTGTACAAACAGTACAGAGGAAAATTATTATTCCTAAACATAATTTTGTCTTAATTTAAAATCAATTATTTACTTAATTTGATATTTTTAAAGTGTAGTTCCAGAGAATATTGTGGTATATTAAAATTATTTGGCGACAGGGCAGTAAATTAAAATTTTTAAACAAATGGCTGGGCTTGATGGGGTCAGGAATGGCTTCCCTCAATAACTGCCTAGGTTTTAAGTAAGTTCAGTATATTTGAAGTGAGGGGTGGCCATCTGCAGGTGCAGATAACGCAAGGGGTGAGCCCACTGATACAGCAGACGACAATTGGCTGCTGCCTGAGCTACATACGAGGCTCAGTAGCTCAGCTGACGGTTGGCCCAGATGACATCCAGCCATATGTTGTCTACCGTATGGGTTCCACAGATACCCAGCCAGCTCCTGTTCCTCCTGTGAGTACATATTCTCTTCTTGTGTGGTGCCATTACAAGTGCTGTGTGCTCTTGACATTGGACATTTGTATATATGTATGCATGTGCATGTGTGTTTACATGGACTCATCTATATACATATAATGATTAGGGTAATGATTAGTTAAGAGGTGTAGCAAGATAATCACCACCACCACGAACACAACCACCACCATCGCCACAGTCTTCACCACCACCACCACCACCACCATCACCAAAGTCATCACCACCACCATCACCAAAGTCATCACCACCACCACCATCACCGTCATCACCACCGCCATCGTCACCATAATCATCATAATCACCACCATCAACACCTTCACCAACACCACCACCATCACTACCATCACTACCATTATCATCACCACCATCGCCATAATGATGATGTTCCAGTCACTGGCTGAGTCTGTTTGCAGCACAGGCCTCTCCATTTTATTTTTTCTTGCCACCACCTCACCATTCTCACTGCTCCAGTCTTCATCTCTCTTCCTTACACACCTTCACTCCTTTTAACCATCCATCAGTGTAGCAAGATAATGTTAGATGATAGAGGTGAGCCAATATGGTTTTTCAGCCTTTTCCAATATTGCAGATACAAACTTACAGATATTGCCGATACCAATACAGATACTGCCTTGACAAGGAAAAATAACATTGCAAGTTCCAAAAAATAAAAACTTAACTTTTAAACATTTACCTAAATAAAATTCTAATTGTCTTCGTTTCTATTGTTTCAGTGATAGGTAACTATTATGATAAATATAAATCTAGGAACCACATATTAAGCGTAAGCATATTTATAAGACAAAAATAACCTCCAAAAGCATGTCATTAAGCAATGAAACTCTTAAAAAAAACATAAAACATCAAATGGTGCGTACATTGCATTTGCAGTTTTAAGTTTGTGGTACTATAGGACCTTAATGATGTACCGTCTCTTGAAA
This sequence comes from Clitarchus hookeri, assembly GCA_002778355.1. Taxonomy (NCBI): domain Eukaryota; kingdom Metazoa; phylum Arthropoda; class Insecta; order Phasmatodea; family Phasmatidae; genus Clitarchus; species Clitarchus hookeri. The sequence continues at coordinate 14,670 of NQII01008198.1, forward strand.
CCAAACATTTGCAAATATTGTAAACAGATTTGCATTCTTGCGTGTTGCTTACGGTACAAAGAAATTCCACAAATCACTTTTTCTTCAAGCCATATCTTGTTTATTGCAAAGCACACTTAAATAATTTCACCATGTTCGTACCCTAACCTAACACCGTCATGTTACTACTGCAACAGCAAACAAACCAACAAAACAAAAAAAAAATTGGCAAACTGTTGGAATGGCACCGCTAGGCGGCAGTAATGTGCAGCATATAACCAACATTACAAGATTATATAAGTTTTTTTTTATGTCGCCGTGTTTGCGGTTTGTTGTGAAACAATTAAGACAAAATATTTTTGGAGGTAATCATAAATATTAATTATTGTTATTATATATTTGTTAGGCTGATTAAATGTTGAGTTTTGTTTATGCTGCAAGCTTGCCTCCATAGATAAAATTCAGTAAACGCAAATGGTTGCTACTATTGTTTTGTTGTATACATGTTTCGTAAACAGTCATGCAAAACGTGCCTAATTTTGCTTTGAAAATAAACACAGCCAGTTGGGTACTTTAGTAAAAACCAATTTTAAAATAGTGATATTTTAATAAAACCAAATAGTGATCAAAGCACTCCAATTATGGCAAGTTGAAAACAGCATCATCTTAGATTCTTAGGGCAAAATATCTGTTATAATATCAGCAATTTAAAAATTAACTGCGCACAATTTCGATAATTACGATATCGGCCAGTTTCAATATATCGGTACCGGTATCGGCTCAGTCCTATTAGATAATAATATGTGGTTAGAATTATACCAGTCCCTTAAAAAGTATAAAATAGGGGTCTCACTGTATTTAGTTTATGTTTCAATAGAATCCTACCATATTTCATTGCAGAATGGTGGCCATTGCATAGTGGTTACACCAAAAACTTTTACGTTTTGAAACGAGTAAAAAATTTTGCCCCTTAAAATATACTGTCTTTTCTGAACTGCAGCCAAGCTAGAACATGTAGAAATGTGGCCTACTCCGTACACCTCTCCACAAACAAATTCTTAGGGAGGGTGATTCCGTCAACCTCCCCTTCGCAGAGCGTGGGGGGAAGAAACAAAGCATTTAAAGTCGAGACAAGTTGCAGCATGAGGCAGCCAAGATTGAATACCTCACAAAGGTTTTCAAATTTGACCCTGCATGGAGGCTATTCGCCTCACGCCAGACAGCCTAAACGAGGGAAGAAGCTATAGCAACTACTTCCCTCGCCAGGTGAAAAAGGAGATGAAGAGCTGTCTCCCACCAGATGGCCAAGAGAGGGAGGATGCAAGGTTGCCACGCTGGTTGCTAGGCAACAACTACCCCTCTCTCCGGGCGTGGGAGGGAAGGAAGAAAGAATAAGGCACTAGTTGCTAGGCAACCAGTTCCCCTCTGATCAGGCGTGTAAGCGGAGGAAGTAATATGCTGAGAAACAGTTGAGCATGCCCAAAGATTGTGTGTGTGTGTGTGTGTGAACATGCATGTGTTTTTTGTAATGATGCAGTGTATAATAATTAAATTGGGACATTTGATTAATTTTCTTTTGTTTAACGGAGAATTATAATTGCATATCAGTATTTGAAGTATTAGAATTTTTATTTGTCGTGCGTTTGCTTTTTCTAAAATCGCAGTTTAGTTTACGTCAGCATTCGGAGACAAGAGCTTTTACCAATTTTGTAGACATTTTTTCCTTCTAGAAATTTGATTATTTTACTACGACGCAGTTTGGCATGGCGTGGGAAAGTGGTTGCGACAAGGGTCATGCTGTATTCTGAAGGGATTCTGTACCACGCCATGCCCTTATTTGGTTGGGTTTTTGGCACCATAGTGCGAGGAGTGGGCATAGAGCGAGTGGACTTTAGTCCCGAGCGCCTGCCGCCCGCTAACAGTCTATAACCAGCTCCAGCAGAAGACATGTCTAGCATGGCAAATTTCGCTCACATTGGCAAGTACCTGTGACCTTCACTCCTTTTATTTTTTTTAACTTAATTTTTTGGACAAACTTAATTATACAAAATTATTTCCACCGGTGTGGGAAGTCGCTAGGGTGCCAGGAGGGAACTGACATCCCTCCTGCCTTTGTAATTTTCTCTCATGATGCAATTTTTGGGTGACATGACTAATAAATGAACTACTGCAGCACTGTTCTTCGCTCATCTGTCTCGTTAAGCTGACCTTTAGTGATTCTGCATTAATGGAAGATTGTAAACTGTTTATTTTGACCTTGAAACAATAATACGGAGGAAATAATCAGACACTTAAATTCTTTATTTTATTTTCAAAATGGCGGCTGTATTTACGTATCATGTGTCTACCGAGTGAGTAAAACCGAGATGTGATTTCAGTCACCAATTCTGATATCTGCGACATTATAGCGTGTGCCACCACCTCCATCCTACATCTTGTTAATTTTTGGATGCTTCTACCGAATTTCACCAAACTTGGTACATTTATATCAGTTAGTAAGGACACCTGACCTTTTTAGTTTTCAACCACGTCTAGCACTTACTTTCAAAATGGCGGCCATTTAAAAGTTGTGGGTGATATGTTGTATCTTAGGAACCATTTAATCTATTTAAACAAAATTTTGTATTCTAGCACAGCATTGTATATTCATTACATTTTGAGACGGATATTGTTGTTATATCTCAAAATCCATACAATTAACACATGTGTGGCAATGAAAATCAAAATATTTTGATTACCCAATTTTTGCCAATATTGTTACAATTGAAAAACCAATAATGAAATTGCAGCTTTTGACTAGTATTATATCTTTTGTTTGAGAGTTTTTTTTTTCTCTTTTACTTGCATTAGATTATTTTAACAGAACTGAGTAATGAGGTGAGATCTCACTTGGGACACTTGCTTTTCTTGCATGTAACTTTTTTTTTTATAAATTGCTGAACATTGTTTATTCTATAGTAGAATCTTGTTTTCTCATTCGCATAATTTCTGTTCCCTTACCCCAGAATTTCCTTTCTCCTATTGCAGAATTTGTGATTTCAGTGAGCAGAAAACTCTTTTCCCTAATCATTACAACATGGTTTTTTTTTTTTAACCTTAAAAGTATAAAAACAAAATAAAAATTGCAGTCAGTCTAAACTAATTATCTGAAAATTAATACTATTAAAAATATTCTGTATTTTCTGTTGCTTTAAATTAATTGACTTAATTCCTTCCCTATAAATTAATTTGAATTTCCCAGTATTCCACCCACACTTCCATTTATAAAAACCAATAGTTCAGGAGAGTAGCTTACCCATTAAAATAACAGTAACCAGACTGCCCTCTTCTTTGGGTCAGTCCTTACGTCCATACACTTTGCGAATGCCAACTAACCCTCATGGATTAGTAGTTGCTATTGACCGACCATCTTTTATTTGTGCCTTAAGATAGCCAATACTCTACAATTATCCTGTAATGGCAATGCCCCCCCCCCCCNACATGGCATCACTTTTGCACATTAAACAACCAGCACTCTCCTGATCTATTGCTGCATTATTGCACTGGCGAAACACCTCTTACCTACCAAGGTTCAAAACCTGTGGCCGTGAACCTGCCTTATAAATTTCTTTTCTTTCACAACCCCTATTTCCAGGGCTGATCACAAAGTGCTACACACTCTCTGGCCTTCCCCAGCCAGTTAAATGGACATAAATGTTATTCCATAGTTAAAGACATGATTTTGTGGTAAATCTCGATAAAATGAAATAACACAATACAAGTTAAAGCGTGAAATAACACGAAATACAGACAAAATGTGCGATACCTCATGAAATTAGCTTTCTCCGCAAGAAATGAACTCTTCTTCCACGTTATATATGCAACTTTACTTCCGCACTGTAAAAAATTGCTACGTGTAGGTAAAAATACCTTGTTAAAAATACGTCGGACTGTCGATTATGCAGAGTTTGTTACTATGCTGTACTGTCATATAAGTAAACAATGCAACAAATATGGGTGATGGTTGGCGAGAAGTGGCAACAGTCATATTGGAAATCAAAATATGATTTTGTTTCTTTGATAAGTGAAGTGAAAGGTTACGTTTGTGACTTTTGCACTTTAAGATAGTAGGTAAACATAATTGAATTTGAACATACTTATTAACGTTCCTTACCGAACGTCATTTCTTTAAATCTCTGCAAGTTTTATTTAATGTTTGGTTACACGCAAGTTTCGACAGTTGGTATTTTTCTTGTTTACATTTGGCACGTATTTAGTGTTTATTTTTCATGACAGTAAATTGAGGTTAGTACACGTTTCGATTGACGTTGAGGTTATGTATTTAATCTCTTTCCAGAATGCCAAAGCCAAAGGTATTCATTAGTGACAGGGTCAAAGAATTTACGAATGACTGATTTTTACGTTAGTGATCAACTGCTAATGTGCAAATTCTGCAGCTGCAGGCGAGTCTTTGAGAGCACGATACACTCGTAAAACATCACGAGTGACTGCACAAGAATGTGAGACAAAAAAAACTCGCATTAAACTACAAATTTCAGTAGGAGGACTTTAGCCAAAAAGGTGAGAGACGTAAAGGAATAATTCATGATCAAAACCACACAAGCATTTGTGTCAGCTAATGGTCCGGTGGAGAAGTTCGATCATCCCAAACTTCGGGAATGGTTTTAGGAGTATGTGAAGGGTGGTGGTGATCTCCCAACAGCCGATTGGCTAGAAAATAATACATTGCTATTGTAGCACAGAGAAAAATGGAGGACATTAAATTGGCTGTAAAGGACAAACCTATTACTGTGTTGTGCAACGAAACAACTGACAGGGGGAATCATTGTGTTTTCAGTGTCATTTTCAAGACTGCAACCATCCGCATCACAGTCTGTATTTCTTGCCACATCTGTAGTGTTGGACAGTGCAAATGCCACATCATGTTCCCAGGCAATATTTGATGTTCTCCGTAAGTATGAAGTGTGCTATGAACAGGTTGTAGTGTTTGTGTCTGATTCAGCACGATACATGAAAAAATGTTCCACAGCACTACAGGGCTTGTTTGGGGAATAATCTACTCCATGTACAGTGTTGGGCACAAAGCTTCATTTGGTTGGTGTTGTGTTACAAGCATACCTGGAGGAACTAAACACTGTTTTGGTGAAAGTGAAGAATGCTTTCATTAAGACAGGAAAATGCAAACACCAGTTTCTGGAATTTCCGTAGGCCAAGTATCCACACACTCCTGCTATGCAAAAATTGTTCCCTCAGCCAGTAGTCAAATGCTGGAATTACTTGTTTGAATCTGTTAATTATGTATTTGAATGAAGATTTACAAATTATTGTTGTGTTTCTTGACAAAACCAGTGAAGAAAATAATGGGGTTAAATTTTTAAAATAAATGAACGCAGAGGAGGAGCTTAATGTGGTATAAATGCAAGCTTTGTTTTTTCTGAGAACTGTTCAGGTTTGATTGATTTGCTCACTTTTCTTGAGGAGCCAACCTACCCTACTGCTCATGCCGTGTCCGTAAAGCTAATAGACATTCAAACCAAGTTTGATCTCTTGAGTACTTACGTGGTTTCTTCCACCAGAATGAGCGTTTGTGTACATTGCATGCAGTGAAGGAAGCAAATATAAAGCAATTCCTTAAGCTGGTGGCACATAAATGTGGAGTGAAACTGGCTGAACTGATCCACAATGATCCCTGTCAGAAAACATTTGCAGCTACTGGTTTTCTTTTCAATCCCAGAAATGTGTGCAGACTTAGCATCGAAAATGCAAACATTCATACATCTATTAAAAAGTTACCCTCAGTATCACAGCTGCCCACAGATACCTTCTTACATAGCTAAATGGCATTCAAAAAAATAGTAGAAGAAATTTTTGTCACCGGAGACTAATGAAATTGGCATTGCTAAGGTCCTTTGTTACCTTAAAGGAGACTTCAAAGAATTTTGTCAGGCAAGCCTAAGGAAAATTAGGTTTCCTACATTAAATATAGACTCAGAACGTTCATTCTCGAAGTACTCTGTTATGGTTACTGACAGAAGGCAAACACTCACACCAGAAAATGTAAAGTATTTAACTATGATTGCTTTTCAATAGGTGTCTTACACCTAAACAAGAAATGATTTATGTATGTTGTAAATATGCGTTTGCAAGAAGGTTTATCAAGATAATTAAAACCAAACAACGCAATTAAAATCCAGAACTACGTAATTTACATAATTTGTGTGGAAAAATAAATTAAACCAATAACACCAAAATCTGACAAAAATAACACCGAAATGTTCTTAAAAATAAAACCACAAAATCTTGCCTCTAGCCATGGTATTCAATACTATATTAGTTAAGCAACTGAATTATGGACTGTTAATGGTAAAGTGAGCACTTTTGAGACCCTAGTTGCCTTTTCCTTTCAATCATTTTTTATCCTTCAACCACCTTTTTAAATAAATATTGCCATGAGAATAATAAACACAGTGTACATACTCCACTGTACTCAAAAGTAACATCTGAGGCTAAAATAAAATGTATTTATTGACTATTATTCAGAATGAGAGGGTTTTCAAAAGTACTCACTTTACCGTGAATAGTGAATGACATTTTACTTCCCCTAATGACAGTCGTCGTCTGCATCCCACCAACTGCAATGCACGTGCTCGTTTCCTGGAATTTATAAACTGGCTCCAGAGATGAATTCTTTAATTTTTATAGGTCTCGTTTGGTTCCCAAAACGCAATATCGCCCCACAGAGAACCGAAACAATTAAATACGTCTAAGTTACCATCCTAGAAGAAAAACAAACATCTCAGTTTACGAGGCGATGCAAGTCAAACATGTTTTTAAACCTAGCAAAAATAATACTTTTATCAACGTTCATTTGTTACATGAACAAAACTACACTATGCTGCCGGCATTATTTGGAACAACTAATTAGTTCTATGTATTGTCACCGCAAGCGCTTCATGTCACAACCCGACAGCTACTGCACTCTCCAATTAGAGCGTGGAAATATTCAAAATTAAACCATGAACCATTTACAAAAAGAACTAAACAAAACTTAGTTATAGGCTGTTAATGGTAAAGTGAGCACATTTGAGGCCCTAGTTACTTTTTTCTCTCAGCCATTTTGTATGCTTCCACCACTTTTTGAAATATATATTGCCATGTAAGTAATAAACACAGTGTGTATATTCCACCACACTTGGAAGTTGTCTAAGACTACAATAAAATATGACTATCATAAAGGAGGGGGCTTCAAGAAGTGCTCACTTTACCATCCATACCCGTAAGCGGCTGTGGTGTTTTTCAATCGGTAAACTTTATAACTTCAAATGATCCTCCAGGGGGAAGCCTAACTTAGCACAATTATAAAAGCTTACTTTCAAAACTATCGGGGGGGAAAAAAGTTTGTTTCCACACACATTATCATAAATTGAAACTTCAATTCAGCTCGCAGTACTATTGATTTTAATTTTTGTGGACAATTATTTCAAGTCGTGAATAGACAATTATCGTACGACATCCCTGACAATTGTGGAATAACAAAAAATAGTTTCCACTAACTCGCTAAACCCCTAAGAGCTTTTCAACGGCACCAAAAGTTAATGTCAACACAATGATATGTTCTATGCCTACCGAAAAGACCAAGCACAACCATGCTATGTCCCTGACTATGGTACTGTGTACCATAAAACTGGTACTGTACTACCATTTCAACACTGTAAAAGTTCTCTTTTACAACATTGTCAACTAAAAGTAAATGGCACATAAACTACATTACTTCATTCTACAATGAAATTAAAAGTTCAAAATACGCTTTTGCGTTGCCTTATTTCTGTCGGTTTACCTCTGCATTTAAAACCACTGTTATGTTTCACCAAAAGCCTATATATGTACCGCACAGTTTATCATTACATTCACCCTTAAAATTTATGATAGCAGGCCACTGAATGAATTTGTTTTGTTTATTGTATTTTCAACTCCACAACACTTTATACCATACAGTGGAACCCTCTTATAAGGTTCTTCAGGGGTCCACAAGAAAGTGACACTATAAGCAGGAAAACCTTATANTCCCGACTAGAAAAATCGTGCATTATAGGCGGGAAAACCCTTTAAACGGGAACCTTATAAACGGGTTCTACTGTATATGTGAGTTTTGTGCATAATCTATAAAGGCATCATAAAATTCTGACACACTGGATTTGTGATCCATTCATTCGCCTATCCACGTAAATACGAAGGTTCCTCTGCAGGCCTCGAACCTACGACCTCTGCCAGGCACGACCTATCACCAAGAGTCCGCCNCGTAAATACGAAGGTTCCTCTGCAGGCCTCGAACCTACGACCTCTGCCAGGCACGACCTATCACCAAGAGTCCGCCCGAGAATAATGGACTGCGACCTACTTGCCACTTCCTTGCTTGTTATCCCCAAATATCCAAGAGGGAATCACATCCCGCATGTCGGTCAACCCCTTCTTTTTCCTTGGTGTGACATCATATGAGAGGGGGCTCGTGTCTCCCCTCGCTTAACAACCCATGGACAGAAGTGAACAAAAAAATAATTCACATTGCGCTGTTTCATGACTTTTACGAACAAAATGCTCAACAGGCACACAGTGTTATTTATAACAGGCAGTTTGTACACGTTTATATATCTGCAATTACCAGCATAGATTACAGGTCTCATCAGTTGACCCAGTGGCACACACAGTCGCGTGGCCTTTAGATTGCACATCTTGGTCGTTAATTCGCAGCGTATGCATGAACCTTTCTAACGCTGCACGCACTCATCCTCTCGTCACAAGTATGCAGCGTGGCTTCTTTATTTTTTTTTTNGCATGAACCTTTCTAACGCTGCACGCACTCATCCTCTCGTCACAAGTATGCAGCGTGGCTTCTTTATTTTTTTTTTCTGACTCAGAACATTTCCTGTGTCTTGCATGTACATAAAGATAGAACTCAGACAAGGTCTAAAGCGCNTTTTTTTTTCTGACTCAGAACATTTCCTGTGTCTTGCATGTACATAAAGATAGAACTCAGACAAGGTCTAAAGCGCAGCTCATATTCGGTAAAAATTATGTAAATAACCATTTAACTATGACACGTTTTAGTTACAATCAATAAACAAATCATGACCTAGTTCTGGCTAAAAAGTTGATGCATGACAGCCAGGGAGTGGGACGTCACATCAAATAGGTTTTTGTTTTGTGCTAGTCAGGAACGCAGGTTCCTGGCGGACTCTGCTGGGGAGGTCTCTGTACTTTTGGGCGACGGCCTCGCACTGATCGCTTAAATATAGTCGGCGTGTCTGTCGCCAGCAGTGCACAAAGTCCGCAAGGGCAAGGTGATGCCTCCGGGCATAGGGAACGTGTGGGATGGCTAGCTTAACACTGGTGTTGGCACTCCGTGGCAGTCAATGGCTCTGACCCTCTGATGTCTGCTTTGACTGGAGTTGCCTGCTGGGAATGCTGTCCTCTGTGCCCTNTGGCTAGCTTAACACTGGTGTTGGCACTCCGTGGCAGTCAATGGCTCTGACCCTCTGATGTCTGCTTTGACTGGAGTTGCCTGCTGGGAATGCTGTCCTCTGTGCCCTCAGGCTGTTGTCGGGTCTGCGGGCTGGCAGGAACGGGGTTGGCCGGTGCTGACGTCATGACTGGTGACGTCTCGAGGGTCTGCTCTGCAATCGGTATCACTCCAAATGGGGGGAGTGAGTAGAATCTGTACTGCTGGGTGAGCAGCTCCGGAAACCCTAATCGGGAGGCCAAAGAGGTTTGCGGGGAGGTAGTGAAGTGATGCTCCACTAGGTTTCGGGTGGCCTGTGCTCTTTCCGGGGAGGTTAAGCAGCTGAAGACTGGTATGGGCTGATTACTAAGAGGGGTGACAAGATTGCGAGAACAGCAGCTGTACTCCGTGCGTGTCTCCTGCTTCCTCGTTGGTGGGCGAACGTCATGAGCAGGTAGGTTACTATGGTTCATCTTGTAGAGGGCGCCAGGCAACAATTCTCTAACTTGAGTGTGACCCAGAAGTCCCTGGGTCAAGCCTTGCCAGGCTTGGCAGCCCCTCCCGTGAGTTTATATGCTCTGGAGGGAGTGGGTTAATTGACTTGCTTGGCTCATATGCTGCGTCGTGTGTCTTTCTAGTGGTTGGGGCTGTCCCATACGTGCACACCAGGTACTTTCACGTACCTAATCCGCAGTAAGGGTGGTGTATTTGATGTACATGCAGTCCTGGTTAGGGGCTGCCCGCAGTCCTACCCTGCGTCAGTAAACAGTTGCCAAACCGCGGTCCCCTCCTGCTCCCTTCTAGGGTGATGCTTACCAGGTTGGAGAAGAGGGCACACGTTCACTTCAGAGCAAGGAAAACGGAAGTTGGCTGGAATACGTGTTTTACTCTCATGAGAATAGAACACAGTGACCCGTACTATCTCCTACCTCTACACACACTAGGTGCTCAACGTACTTTGTATGAGGGCTAGACATATTAAGGGGCCTGTCGACTTGAAGAACGGACGAGAGCAACAATTAAGTAGCCATGAAAACAACTAAACCCTAAATGCTGCTGTTAGTCGTGAAGGGACTCGGGGCACCATGTGTGATGTACGTGTTGGGTATGGTAAGCTTTGTTGACAAGTGTCAGGGGTAGCGATGAAGGGAATGGATTTTTGTATGTTATAGAGGTGTTCTGTAGAGACAATGTATTTAATTTCTATCATGTAGAGAATTTTGAATCTTAGTTGCCTCTGAAATTGAATTATATTTGTCTTCCTGATACGATTTCTGTAAGAAAGGTATTATAAAACTTTATTTTTTTATCACATACAGTAAACACCTCTGGTGATTATCAAAGAAAATCACCATTTTTGCAACAAAAAAAAAATTATTTTGTTGTGAACAAGTATGTAAACAAACCATTTGAAAACCATAAAAAATTTGTATGATAGAAATAAGTACTTGGTGTACAGGAAGTGAAAGAATTAGAAACAGCTTCTGAGGCACATAAAATAACATGATGGTTCTTGTATATTTTCTTTTTGTTTTCTAAAATATGTAAAATATAAGTTTTTGGAAGTTTTGAATACACTTTTGTAAAAAGGGTGATATACAGTAGACTCCCGATTATCCGAGGTAATTGGGACCGAGATCACCTCGGATACGGTAAAACTCGGATAATACGGAGGTTAGGTATTATTGTGTTAAAAACATGAAAAAAATGTTAAGAATGTAAAAACTGCTATATTGTACATAATTGAAAATCGTAAAATAAACCTGTAAGTTAGTGCAAACATGAGATTACATATTAGTACTTAAAAAAGTCTTTTATTGTTTTCTGAGTTAACCTCTGTCCTCTCTTGGATGATGCGATGTTACGCCAACGCTGAAAAGTTAGTATGTCATGTGGCCTACACTCTTCTTGTTGCTCTATGTAAGCAAGAGCAGCGTTGATCGATTTCAACCCATCAGAATGTGATAATTTTGGAGTTATCTCGTCCGTGTCGTCTTCTTCACTGTGCTTAGGATTGGTAACCATATCGATAATTTCCTCATCGGTAATCTCCATCTGGACATCTGCACTGCACCAATCATGAATGTCGTCGCTGTTGATTTGATTTTCAACAGGTAGCTCATTGGCCAGTTGAACTAGTTCGTTCACATTCTCCTGTTCTGGCACTTGTTTGGGTTGTCCATCTAAGCCAAATAAATTTTTCCAGGACTTTTGAATGGTGGTAGGTTTTACCTCATCCCACGCTGAAGCAATCCAGTACGCAACATCTTTCATTGTGACTTGCTTTAAGGCTTCCTTGACAGTCATTCCGTCATCTAATTTTGTAATCAACATCTGGAGAAGCCTTCGACGGTAAATTCTCTTCATCGTTTCGAGAACTCCTTGGTCTAGAGGTTGAATGAGCGATTTCACATTAGGGGGTAGAAATATTGTTTTAATATCACCACTGCACAGCTCTTGGGCATCTGGGTGACATGGCGCATTGTCTAGTAATAAAATAGCTTTCCTGGGGAGCTCCTTTTTTTTCAAAAATGCTTCAGTGACAGGAACAAATTCATTGAAAAACCAGTCACTAAAAATCTTGCTTTCCATCNTGGGCATCTGGGTGACATGGCGCATTGTCTAGTAATAAAATAGCTTTCCTGGGGAGCTTCTTTTTTTTTTCAAAAATGCTTCAGTGACAGGAACAAATTCATTGAAAAACCAGTCACTAAAAATNATAGCTTTCCTGGGGAGCTTCTTTTTTTTTTTTCAAAAATGCTTCAGTGACAGGAACAAATTCATTGAAAAACCAATCACTAAAAATCGTGCTTTCCATCCATGCATTTCTTTGGTTGCGGTACATTGTTGGCAGACAATTGACTTTTATATTTTTAAAGGCCCTTGGGTTCTTAGACTTTCCAATAAGCAGAGGCTTTAGTTTCAAAGAACCCGAAGAATTGCAGGTAGCCAGAATTGTGACTCTCTCTTTACTCTTTTTAAATCCGGGAGCAGTTTTTTCAGATTTTGCTGCTAAGGTTTTTGAAGGTAGCATTCGAAAGTTAAGACCAGTTTCATCTGAGTTAAAGATTTGATCTGAGGTTAATCCCTCCTCAAAAATGATTTCTTCCATTTTTTTCTGGAATTTCGCAATTTCAGACGAGTCGGCCGACAATTTTTCCCCACTAATGTTCAGCTGTCTTATGCCATATTTCTTTTTCCACCTGTCCAGCCAACCATCGCTTGCAGTGAATTTTTCATCGCCGTCTTTTAAGTTCTTGTGGAACTCGAGCGCCTTAGCTTGAAGCATTGGGCCTGAGTGTCCTGATGGGTAGGGAGCTTCGACAGAAAACCACAAAAAAAGAGCTTCAGACGTCTGCTCATAGTCGCCATTCTTCAAAGTCTTTCGACTCAAGCCACTGCCACCACTCACACTTTTGTTGACAAAGTTTTCGATTTCTTTCCGGTNCACAAAAAAAGAGCTTCAGACGTCTGCTCATAGTCGCCCTTCTTCAAAGTCTTTCGACTCAAGCCACTGCCACCATTCGCACTTTTGTTGACAAAGTTTTCGATTTCTTTCCGGTTACGTCTCCAGTCCCCAACAGTCACTTCCCCAACTCCCAACTCGGCAGCCACCTTTTTAATTGCTTCGCCACTGTCTAACCGTTTCAATGCACTACATTTTGTTTCAAGAGAAACTACAACTCTCTTCCGTTTTCCACTCATAATGAAACAAAGAAATCAATAAAAGCACAGATGTTAAAATCACTAACACAACCACCTTTACGGAGAGCACAGAGGCAACTGACAGCGCCAGATGCCTGGGACAATATGAGCAGTTCCCAGTAAACCCGACGATTCGGGTGGGCCAGCATTCCTAGAATTAGTTCCCTTCAAATTCGCACGAAATGACAGCTCGACCTAACAACAGCCAATACAGGAAACATATGGCACCTAGCAATAGCCGATTTCTCAACCTTGCACGTCAAACAAAGAAACATCGCTTCTCATCCTAATTGTCCTGCTTTTGAGAGCATTATTTTTATTTTGTATCTTCCGATGACTAGCTCGGTTAACCCGGAGGCTCGGTTGACCGGGGCTCTGATAATCGGGAGTCTACTGTATATATAAAGAGAAAATAATATGTGCAATGAGACTTTTCAGTTTCTTTGTTATATAAGCGGTTTCATGCTGAAGGTAGATTAAAGTAGTTTTAATAAGACCAAACACAAATTTTGTTATATGAGAAGTTTTTGTTATGAATAGTTTATATATATATATATATATATATATATAAACGCATACATATACACAGAGAGACGGCCAAAGAGAGAGAGAGAGAGAGAAAGTAAGATGGGGAGAGAGAGAGAGAGAGAGAGAGAGAGAGAGAACAAGAAAGAGAAACAAAATAGTGTTCCCTGTAGATGTGTAGTGTGGATGTGACGCAGGGTGATGGGGCTGGTTGCAGGTGCAGCAGATGGAGACTGATGCGGTAGTGGAAGAGCAGGCACCGGTGGAAGTGCAAGAGGAAGTGCCCAGCGTGCTGCTTGGCTCAGAAGCGTGGCATAGTGACGTGCCCTCTGTGAGTACCTCATTATCTAGCTTTACCTTCTCCACACACACATTTTGTGTATTATTGCAGTCATTCTATTCATATGTGCGGTAGACAACTGTTAAAAAATCTATTTATTTATTATTTTATTTTGCATACAGTAGAACCCCATTTTTCACGCCCCCTGATTACACTTCCGTGCATTTTACTCTTCCCTGCATTTTACACCAACTTTATTTTGTCCCATTTAAAGTTCTTAGAGCATAAATTTCATGCGTTTTGTTTTGCGACATTTGTTCGTGTCTGTTGAAAAGTATAAAAAGTGGTTTTTGCTGTGTTTAAATTTTTGGAATGGAGTGCCCCCAAACTGTTTTAGAGCCTTAATAGGAGGGTACTCAAGTCAATTACAATGAAACACATAAGGAATATACACATAAAAAGTAGACAAGTACAGCATAAAAACAAAGCACAAACACTAGGATTAATAATGTGGTGCATAGAGGCAGTCAAATTTCGTTAATGATAAAATCACAACATTTTTAACATCTTTAGGAATGTACATTAGGTACCTACAAATGTGTTTCCAAACATTTATGCGATTTTACAGCATTTCATTCTTGCGAAATAGGCAGTGATGCTATGAAATTCATTATTATTCACAATATTCTAATGGATTCATGAAATGTATGTGATATTTTATCATATTACACAAAATCAATAGTACATTTGCAGTAAATAAAAACTCTGCATATAAACAATGCTTTGAATGCCATCTTGTTTTTCGGTGTGCCATACATAAATTGACACAAACAATGCTACTACAGCCATGATGAAACAATGCTGCGCACAGCACTCTTGGAGCCTTTTCTGACATGAGCGTGTGCATTTGATTTCTGAGAAAACACTTAACATCATTGATGGCCATGAATACCTTAATCTTTGACAGTAATGAAAAAAATTTGCAAGTGACGAGAACACAAATTGTAGAATAGTTATGTTTTTTTTATTTAGGTTTTATACTATGTTGTTTATGTGTACAAAAGAGAGAGAGAGACTAATAATACGTCCCACATAAGTAGTGTACACAGAAATTAAAAAAAATACGTGCCACTAAGTTGTCTGTAAAAGTGTTGAATAAAACTACTATTTCCTTTGTAAAATGAGTTTAATGAGAAGTAAAAAAAAATAATACTGGCTTTAGTGTGAATGCATTTTTGCCATGTTATTTCAAATGTCTTCTAGTAGAAATTTTGTTAGACTTCGGTGGTGGTCGAAACTGTTGTCCCCTGTGTAAATGAGAAGTGTTAGACATTTTTGTGACCCACTGGAGATCATTGGTGGTGTCGTGAAGTTATGCTTCAAATGCACAGGCATTGAATTGTCTTCACTGTCTGCTTTATACCTGCACCAAATGCTTGCTTGAAGATTAATCCACAACAAGATGAGTAGTTATCAGTACGAGTGCTGCTGATGTAGATGATCTCACAAATTTGCTGTGACTGAATCATTTTCATGAACACTCAAGTTGTGCAGCAAAATCTCCGGATACCAGTAGCTGATGTTGATAATTTGAGGGCATTATCTCAGTACATTTATACCATCATGGACAAGCACACAGCATTTAAATTAAACATTATGGAAATAATGCTTGGAATTTGTTTGGGTGCAGGCTAAATTTAAAAGAGTATCAAACAAAATAACACCAATATTGCAATTAATCTGGCGTGCCCAAGCTTGGTGTATCATGTAATTTTTATAGTGTATGATTCATGCATGTTTTAGTGACTGTTTCATTTAACATTCCTATGTGAGTACATGTAGGGGCCTGTGTATGTTCTACGTACAGAACAGTTTAGTATAAATTGTTTGATGGTTTTTTATTTTATTATATTATGCAATGTTTTCTATTTAGAAAAAAAAATTTAGTGCGTAAAATGTCTATGATTAACAAAACAAATTTTTCACGCAAAAATATAACACCAGAAGGTTTTTTCACATAAAAATATAATAACGGAAACTAAACAGAGATATGCCAGGAGTAGTACTAGTCTCCCCAGAGCCCACTCCCACAGCTCCACTGGACTGGTAGGACTGTGCAGGGTGTGTCCTAGGGCCTCAGTGTGACTCCAGCCAACTACCCGCAACCTTCATCCCCGTCTACGAGCACATCTCCTGCCACGGAAGGAGCAGGGTGACAGGGTTGATCCTCCTTTCAACCTGGTCACTGCCACATGGTCTAGCTAGAGTATTGTGAATTTTTGGTAGTGTGATATTAGCTCAAGAGTAAAGATTTTATATGTATTTTTTGGGGATGTCATGGTGGTTAGTGTTTTTGTGCAAGTGTAATTTGATTTTAGTATTTGTTTTTTTTAGTTAACTGCTACTGAGATTCACATTTTTGTTCTGCAGGATTGGGTTCCCATTATTACTCGTGATGTCCAAAGGCAACGCAGGCAGAATTCTCAAGCACCCTTTAGTGATGCCTACTTATCTGGCATGCCGTCAAAGCGGCGTAAAGTCGTGACTTCAGCGAAACCACCAGGAAATCTGAACCAGGCAATTACAGGTTGGTGAGATTTTGTTTCTCATATACTTGCTGTAGTATTTTATTTCTTTTATTTTCTGGATTATTAATACATTTGTTATGTTAAGTGAAGTATAAAAATCATAAATTACAGTTTGTGTACTCATAGCAGAGGATTGGTACTGTGAAAACACGAAAATAATTTGTTGCTGATTATAATTCGACCCCTAACTTTTAAGGGTTGAGTTCGGGAAAAAACAAACTTTAATATGCGTAAAAGTCACAAGTTTTATTAACTTTAACAAAAAATTTGTTACAAAAATAAGTAATTAATTTTGAATAACTTGCCTAAAGTAAAAAGACTTGAGTTTGTAAAACATTAAACAAAATTTTACATAATTTTATTTACAAAAACCCTCAGGGTAGTTTCGTGTTTTGGTGGAGCTGCTGTGTATGTACTGCACTTTTTCATTAATCATGTGATATCAGCACTCTTTTCATTATGCTTTTCTTTGATAAACTGTACAACACTTGATAAACTGTACAACACTATTTTCAATTTCTTGATATCTTCCTTTCTTGAAATCCCTGAAGGGTTTTCAGGAATATTTCACATTTTTCAGTAGAGGTAAATCAGCTTTCCAGTTCCGAAAATTTCGCCCGCTAACACCATACGTCCGTGCGGCCTCACAGTTGTTTGTTTGCTTGGCGTAATTTGCAACTATTATTTTTAATTTCACCTTGAAGCTATGTCGCAATCCTTTTGACTTTGTTTTATCTGTATTGCCTCGCTTTTCTACAGAATCCATTTTACTTTTCATAATTTATTTCCCTTAAAAACTGCATCAACACAACGCCAAACGTGCATGAACGACTTGTTCCGATACTAGTAATCAACACTTTGNTTGCTTGGCGTAATTTGCAACTATTATTTTTAATTTCACCTTGAAGCTATGTCGCAATCCTTTTGACTTTGTTTTATCTGTATTGCCTCGCTTTTCTACAGAATCCATTTTACTTTTCATAATTTCTTTCCCTTAAAAACTGCATCAACACAACGCCAAACGTGCATGAACGACTTGTTCCGATACTAGTAATCAACACTTTGTGCACCCGCATTGCAGCAGTGCTGAGATTGGCTGAGATACAGCGGCGGTGATGGCCATGACACTTGACTTGCCATACCGTTTAAAAAATATTGACCCAGCAGCGAGCAATGATCTTAAGTCTGTGATTATAATTCAACCCTGCCTTTTCGTCAGATTTAAAAAAAAAACTATCCTATTATTTTCTAGATTTTGCAATAATAGTTGTTAACACTAGTGATGTGCGATAAAGAAAAAAACTGATACGGTGGACTCTCATAACAAAAACGCATGTACTGATAAACCGTATCCACAGTTAATTTTCAGTGGTCCCGGCAAAACTCTTATATAAATAATGATAAAGATAACCGTTTGTGTCGTTTTGTTGCTTCGACCAAAGTGTATTTCTGTCCCATCACCTAAGATTTCCCACAACAATCGTTTTAACCTGGTTGTTTATGCAAACGTCTAGTAACTGAATGTGAAATACGTCACGCGCACCATCGTTTATCACTGCTCTGCGGTGCGTAGTCTTACCAACACGTCTGCAGCGTGGTGCGATTCTCGCTTGCTACCTCCTTTTACATGCCTCACAAGAGAGGAAGTGGTTACAGTTACCTAGCAACCAGCATGGTGACCTAGTGTCCTCTCTCTCACCCCTTTTTCTGTCTCTCAACTTTCTATCTCGTCTTACATGCCATTGAGGGGGGATGATGTCTAGCAAAAGAAAAAGCACATCTTCTCTTGGCCGCTACCCGTTACTCTCCTGGTCGCAGTGCAAGTAAAGTGGATCTGGTGATTGCAGAAATTTAATCAAGATTTTCCACAGCTCACAATAGTTGCACCTATCATCACTAGTAATTCAAAGCAAATAGTTTAGCCTGAAAATGTTACACAATACATTTTAACAAGGAATGATTATTTGCAAAGATGTTTCCTTTTGTGATTAAAGCTCTTTTTTCCCCATAAAGTTTGATGTTTAATTTTATCTGGCATTAAATCAACATGATTTTAGAACAAAATATTAATTTAACTCAATGGACAGCATCTTAGCGAATAAAATAATATGCTTTGATGCTTAAATTAGACCTCCCCTTGTCACCAAAAATTGTTTGAACATCGAGTGACTTGTATTACCAAGCATAAAGTTCATTCTCAGTAATTTATTGAGGGGAAATCAGAGGATTTATATTAATTAAATTCATTAGACCCATAACTCTTGAATAAACTGATATCCTGTAAGCGTCTATTTGACACCTTTTGTCATCTAATAATGAGTAAGCACAGAGTCAGAGTGCAGCGTAACTCGCGCCGGAAACGTGATTTTGAATAATTAATTATTAATGACTGTAAAGAAATAAATTTTAACTGCCTTATTTATTCATTTCTGTCTCAAAATTACAGTTTTTTTGCAGTGAGATGTAATTAATTACTTTAAAAGACAGACATTTGCCACACGCGCAAAGTGTCTCCAACATGTATGTGAGGGGAGTGGTACATTGTTTCACCCCTCCTGCCACTTCCCGTTCGTAGTCACGCCTGTCTTGAACACACTGCCCAATCTATAATCTCTCCACATGCTCTCAGCTGATCAAGTGCCTGCAAGACATTCTAAATTTGTCTTGCATTCAGTGTCATATTATTTTCATTTTCAGAGGGTTTGAAAGTTTTAGGTCAGTTTGCATTTGATGTTGGATTACAATCAATTATATATGGTATTTTGAAATCTTATATTCTTTATTTAAACAAGTTGTGGTGAAATGTTTTTTTTTAAAATGTATTATTTACAATAATACTTTTAAAAATTGCCATTTTTATGGTTTTTAATAGCTAAACTTTATTCACTGATAATGTACAGCTCTCATTGTACTCGAAATGAACTCTAATGAGGTCAGTAATTGTATTTAATTGATGTACATGTCAGAACCCTCATCTACTGAAATCCTGCATGCATGGAAATTTTTGACAGTTCCCTGAAAAACGTCAGACAGGGAGTCGACTGTACCGATATGCCTTTCAATACACTTCATAAACCGATCTGATTACTGATACGAAACTGATTCGATACTATTGTAAAGTCTGAAGTAACTCCAATACTTTTTATGTTATGAGTATGTGCACATGTAAGTACTTCAAATTGATTATAACAAAATTTAGGAAAAAGTTAAAGTAATTATGTATTTGAAAATGTAATTGTCATATTTGTAATAATAATATTTTATGATCCACAATAAAAGCTAAAAGGTTATACAAAATCTCAAGTTTTAAGAAATAAAATGTTGAAATAACTACAGTATCTAATAGAAATAAGAATGAATACAACGTAGTAACTCCCCTTCCAGAATGAGCGGTAGGATGCCAGCACTCTGCAGTTGGAGATTAATGTGTGTATTGCTTTCCACAATGAGCAGTCATGCAGTTGCAGATAGGCGAATTTATCTTGAACTGCCAACTGCAAGTTTCTGCTAGCCAATCTTAATTTGTCATACTACTGATATTTTCTTCTAGAGAGAGAGAAGAAATTTATAAACAAACTGCAAAAATGTAATCTAAAAATTAATACTTCAAAAAATATTATTTGCTTTTTACACTTTTGCAAATAGATAAAGAGTAAACTATGAAAGCATATTTAGGCATAAATCACCATTGATATTTATTTACAATAGCCAAATTTATTCTTACAACTTTAAACGTGATAAAAAATTACAGCCCGAGTTAAATAGTGTATAAAAAGTTGCACATTTTACTGCTTTTGTAAGTAAATAAAGTTTAAAGTATGTTAAAATATGCCTATACCATTTTAAATATATATTTTTTGGAAAACCAGATTTTAAATTTTTAAACTAGTTTATTTTACTGTGGTCATAACGTATTCGCACCAGCAGAAACATAAACAAAGTTGTATTATAGATATGTATATGCTGTATATGCCCAAGTTTGTGTGGTTATATTAATTGCTCCTAAGTAAAAAAAAAATAAACAATTAGTATGGCATTCATTTATACACATTTTTTTATATCAATAACGATGGCAGTCCTTTGTTGCACAGAGTATATTTGTACTTTATAGAGTTAAACAAATTTGAATTTTTAAGGTAAAAACTGCATTGTACATATCAGTGCTTGGTGCGGTTTTAGGGTTACGAAAACGTATCAGTTTATGTATGTATCGGTTGGGAACAAATACATTGGAAAATCTACAAAAATGGAATATCGGCAGATATTGATATCCACCGAATACATTGGTACATCACTAGTGAAGACTAAGTTACGTTAACTTGTATACTATCTAAAATACCTACCACATTTTGTGATGCAGAAATTACGTATAATGAACTACTCGGGTTTCATTTGAGATCATAGTATTAAAGAGGTTTATGTGCATGCACAACCATCAAAACTGTGGTTGAGGGAAATGTTTTGAATATACACCATTGAATTCCTTGTAGGATTTGTTGTATGCACTTTTTATTTATATCTTTTGAGTACAGCTACTCTCTACTTGTTTTTCTGTGTTTTTTTCATATTTCAATCTTGGTTTTCTATGACGACATAGTGAAGCAATGGCATATGTTCAAAATACAATACGTTAGACCCCTGTTTTTATGTTCCCTATATTTGTGTTTTATGCTCTGTTTTTTCCAGGTACTGTTTTTCACCTATAAGTTTAATGCAGTGTTTTACAGCAAATTACGTTACAGATATTTTGTCAATCCTACATTTTATGTCGTATAAAACATAGACTACATCAACATTGCCAACACACGAGAGAGTAATAAAGAGTTCATGGAACTTCATGCTACTGCAATTTTTAATAGTGTGTTCCGTGATCAGGATCGTGATCAGATCACAATAAACACCAAGAAAGCAAGATGGCAGCAATAGTCTAATTTTACTGCCACTGCAAGCAGTAGTGGTATTAGACCGCGCAACATGTAGATATGTTTGTCCCGTTTCACATGTTGTGGGTTCTACGGAAATAACCTTCGGTACTGTAAACAAAGCGGCTTTGGAAATCACGTTTAGAAGAGTTTTAGTTCTTTATAAACTCAAATTTGTTCAGCATGTTGGTGAAAAAGTGGACACACTTCTGGTTACAGGAGAATCTTAGTACAGACCTGATTCATATGAAGTTCCCGTTTATACAAAGCAATTTTGTGGTCCCTGAACATATACTAGGCATTTTAATGCGACATAATTCGTTTTGTGCGAAATAGAGTTAATTAATAATTTGTAATGCAAAGTCTGATTATTTCCTGCAGAAAACAATTTATATTTAATTAGGATGGTTAATACAAACAAAAGTGTAACTTAAACAATTATGTCACCATAGTTGTAAACAATACAAACTGCGCTACTTTATGCTGTGAAAAAATTCTGCGCCTCTAGGGTCAAAATTTTTAACTAAAGATGCTGGCTGCATTTATTTGGTGCGTGGCCACCTTCACTAACCTCTTCTGTGCGCATGGTGCTCAAACAAAGTTGAATCGTAATCGTATTCTAACGCATTAATGTCCCGTAGTATTGATTAGTTGAATGAGTACATTTTGCTTTGTAGAGTCGTCTTCAATGGATACCTATGATGTTGCCACCGTTTCTCTTGATACTTAATGTTATTGTTTTTATCTGAAAGTATGCAAAGTTAATAAAATAGTGGTTTTAGTTTGTGTTATTTCTGTATACTGCAGTGCAGTACAATGATGATGAAGCGCAAATGACATGAGTTTACATTGGAAGAAAAACTCAAAATCATAATGAAGTGGATAGCTGGGAGATAATTAAAACGGAAATAGGAAAGCAGTTTAATCTATCTTTCTTTGTTGTTACTGTCGACGATAATTAAAAATTGTCACAAAATTATTGCAGCTTCTTATGATGGAAAAAGACTCCGTGGTCCCAAACATGTCGCCATGGATGAATAACTTCTCAAGTGGTACCATGAAATGTGAGCTGCAAACTTACCAATCTCTGATACTTTTGTGCAGCAAAAAGCAGACAACATTGCATTAAGACTCTGAATATCTGACTTCAAATTTAGTTCTGGGTGGCTACAACGCTTTGACTGAAATAACCTAGTAACTAAAACGGTATGTGGTGAAAGTGCAGCAGTTGATAAGGAAAGGCGATTGTCTGAAATCAGTGAAGCCAGTACTTGATGAGTATAAACCGGAGGACATTTTCAACATAGATGAAACAGGAATTTTCTTCAACCTCTTGCGGAACAAAACCTTGGTTTATTAGGGTGAGATGTGTCATGGGGAAAAAACAGTAAAGAGCATGTTGCAGTTCTTTTGTGCTACTATCAAGATGGAAGCATCAAACTTCACCCCCTTGTTGTTGGGAAATTCCTCAAACCCAGGTGCTTCAAAAATGTTAAGAGTGTGCCATGTGATTACGAAACAAATTCATCTGCTTGGGTAACTACACAAATTTTTCAAGCATGGCTGATCAGGCTAGATTGAAGTATGGTCTGTAAAAACAGGAAAATTTTGCTTCTACTAGATAAGTGTGCAGCACATTCTGCTGAAGGTCTGAATCTGAACAATGTGAGACTGATGTCCCTGCCACCAAACACAACATGCTTTCTTCGACCTCTTGGTCAGGGCTTCATTTAAATGTTAAATAAAAGAAATACGAAACCAGACTTGTTTGCCATCTCATTCATCACATTGAACTGCAGACAAAATCAAACTTGAAATGGAATGTACTGGATGCAATTCGTAATATTTCTGTGGCATGGGATGAGGTAACAAGTGCCACAATTTCGAACTGCTTCAGGAAAGCTGGGTTAGGTGGGAAAGATGATCTTCTGAATGAAAGGTGAAGATAAAGCAAGTGTTGAAAGACGGGAACAGCTTCAAGAACCACATCAGCTCATGGCGAAGTTTGATGAATTCCTACACGTGGATGACAGTCTTGCAACATTTACCTCATCATCTGAAGATGATTTATTGTCTGATGGCCCTTCCCACATTGCTCCAGAAGGAAATGTGGAAAGTGAGCAGGAGGAAGAAGAAAAAAAACTTGCCCATTTCCCACAAAAGAGGAAGTGAGTCGTGCATTCGCCACACTGGAAAATGTACTATCAAATATTGATGTTGTTAATGAAAATCTTGCAGCATTTGACAAACTTCTCTGTTGTGGGAAATGCCTTTAAGTCAAAGNAATATTGATGTTGTTAATGAAAATCTTGCAGCATTTGACAAACTTCTCTGTTGTGGGAAATGCCTTTAAGTCAAAGATCTTACAAACAAAAACTGACAACTTTTTTAAACCTAAAGTGTAATTCCTTGTAGGAACAGTGTGTGTTAAATTTATGATGTAATCCTTTCCATATAATGTATTTATATGCCAAAAATGTACTTTGCAGCCTACTTTAAACATAATAAGCCTATTCAGGTTTTTTTTTAAATTATTATTATTATTAATACGAACCTTGTTATTATAAAGTGCTGAATTTTTATGTCCCCACTGTTTGTTTGAATNAAATTATTATTATTATTAATACGAACCTTGTTATTATAAAGTGCTGAATTTTTATGTCCCCACTGTTTGTTTGAATGAGATTCTACTGTAAATGTAAATATCTAAAAAATACCAAAGTCTGATGTGTTGGCAGGAAATTGGGTTGATTTGACACAAGAACTATAAATTCTCATCGGTACACTTAAAAGCAGCAACATTGTTGCAAAAAATGCTGGACAGTGTGAACGGAGATAAAAAAATGTAAATACACTATTACACTAAAGAATGGGATCTAAAAGAACAGGGCGATATTCATCTTGAATGGTTATTTTGAGGCACATGTTGTGTGTGAATATGTCATCGGTGGAAAAATGTTGTGTTTTAAACTGCTTTTAGGCAGTGAAGTTTTCACACTCCGTAATAGTTGGGTTTACAATAAGTTAAGGTTCCTTGTGGTGGCTGTTTTGCAATCTTTTTTTTTTTGTATATATTTTGGGGTTAAGTCTAGCATGTTAAATTGTAATTATAGAAAGAAGATGTGACGTAATAGACATTTCTATACTATCTACATCATTTTTATAGTAAATTTTTCATATAGATAGTATTTATTAAAGAAGAAAACAAAGAATGGATACCGTAAATTTGATTAATTGTAAATATTTCCCTAAATTTACACTTCCTGCTTTTTACACTATTTTACTTTGACATGTGACGTCAGGTGACTGATGACGTCGCGGTCTGGCAAGGTTTTAGTGTGTCTGTCAGACATGGGCTAATTGTCTGGGCTGACTTTATAGGCTGCTAATCTGACCCCGGCCAGTATATAAGCTGTGGTGCGTGGCTTGACGGCATGGCAGAAAGTCTGGTGTGGGTTTAACAGTCCTTCGCACTACTGGTTTGCACACAGCCATGGTTTACCTGGATTGGGCGTAGCTCGGGTAGCTCCTGACTTGGCCGCTTTGCTGCTGGTGCCGGCTGGAACTCGTTTCCAGTCTTTAGGCGAAGGTGCTGCTGCGTCTGACTGGTAGGAGCCCGCGGAGGGCTGCTGGACCAGCTGGGTCTGAACTAAGGTTTGTCTATTCCCAGCGGTACTGGAAGTCCTTGGCGAAATCTCTCGGCGATAGGATGCGGCTCACTGGTGGTCTTGTGGGGTGGCTGAAAGAGGGAGCTGTAGGGAACTAGGAGGTGAGGCCTCTCCAGTTAGCAAGCGACTTGAGATCGTTCCTGTGGTTCTAGACTGCAGAGGGCAGTTGGCACTTGGTTGCAGTTCATGCTAGGCACAGAAGCAGTAGCTGCCCTCTTCGCTCTCCATTTTGCACCACTCCTATGGCATAGAGGTAGGAACTAAGGTCGGCCACGCTAAGGAAGAGCAGGCGACAAAGATCCCTAGCTACGTGTAAAGCCAGTAGTGGCCAAGCCAATCAGAGTCGGACCTGTTTACACGAACCAGTGAGGTTCAACATGGTGGTTGGTGTGGTGGGTTACCCTGGATGTCTGACATAAATGTGGGTGTGGTCCAAAAGGGATTAAACCTCCAGAACCAGTCTTATTTCTCTTTCCAGCGAAAATAAGACAGATGTAGTGAATTGGCTGGGCTGGCTGACTAGCAACTTCGTGGATTGAGGTTCTAATGGTCGTGGCTCTATCGTACGTGTGCACCAGGTCGGCAAAGAGGGTTTCAAATAACTCGGTCTCCTGCTTTTCCTTGGTGGGCCAACATCTCCTTGGGATTAGTCACAGTCACCTTAAAAACGAATACTCGGAGGTGAGGTAAGATCACATGTTTATTCCTGTGAGGAATAGAGATGGTGGCCCGTACTAACTCCTAACTAAAATGAACTGTAAGGGAATTAAACTACGGTAATACCAGGTGAATGGGACCTGGGTCTAAATTAGACTACGAGTCAATGCGGCTAGGTAGCTATAATAATACTAACTGACCCTAACTAACTCTAATCCTGTTGTCCTGAAGGGACTCAGGTGTCACTACCAGATGGGTAGTGAGTGTTAAGGGGAATGAAGACTTCTTCTGGGGTTGAAGGTCTGGAAGATCTCCAGAAGAGCGGTGATCCTTCGTGAGGAAGGCGGTAGTAGCAGAGAGCTCCAGCACACAAGGTGGTGGAGCGAGCTGCTGAGAATCAACTGTTTTTGCTGGACCGTGCTCTCTGCCTACATGGATGGTCGGCTGCGGGCCCTTCGTCTGGTAGGGTATCTTCGTGTTGGAGCTCTTTCCTTAGCGGTGAAGGCCGCTATCTCTTTGGGAGAGACTGGAAGTACGGTTTTCCTCTTATGAGGGTTGTATCGCTCCCGAGAACTTAGNAGGCCGCTATCTCTTTGGGAGAGACTGGAAGTACGGTTTTCCTCTTATGAGGGTTGTATCGCTCCCGAGAACTTAGGGGCAGCACTGTACTGCCTGGCAGGCTTCTGACATAAAGGAGAAAATGGTCTTGACTGCCATGTCTGTGTGTGCCCCTCGCCTAGGGGTATGCTGGTAGTCTCTGGTGGCAAGTTGTCCAGGAACCAAACCCCGCCTGGGGAGACGTGATGACACGTGAAGATGAGGCAAGGCAAAGTTGTTTATATATATGTAAGTACGCGTCACGCGTCAACTTTGTCGTCTTGGAAAAGTGTAAAAAAGTGGTTTCATTAAATTTCACTTGATCATTCACCCCCATTGCAAGAATCTTTTGAAGAACTCATCAAAACTAGGTTTTTTCAATATTCATTTAACCGTTAATTTTTGCTACCATTTTCGCCATCATGCAAAACAAACTTAAGATTAATAACATTAGAACTTCTGTGTATCGATAGAGGCCGCAGTGGTGTATTGGTTACACTACTCGCCTCCCACTTAAGTGAACCGGGTTTGATTTCTGTTGGGGTTGCTCCCGGATTTTCACATGTGGGAATCATGCCGGACGATGCAGCTGTTTGATGGATTTTGTCGAGGGATCCCCCGTTTCCCCCATCCTTGCGTTCTAGCACTGCTGCATACTCACCTTATCACCCCCATTGGCTCTCAAGGCCTCGTAGTTAAGACCTGCCCAAANACTCACCTTATCACCCCCATTGGCTCTCAAGGCCTCGTAGTTAAGACCTGCCCAAATCTCTTCACTCTGTACATCACCCCCATTTAAAGTGACCATATTTCTGTAGTGACTCGTTTGTGAGGAACTGCAAAAAATTTGGGGTGAAAAAATTTAACAACATGAGGGAATCTGCCAAGAAATTAATTTGTTGCACTTTATTTAGTTGCCATGATTTGCATTTTTCTTAGNACGATGCAGCTGTTTGATGGATTTTGTCGAGGGATCCCCCGTTTCCCCCATCCTTGCGTTCTAGCACTGCTGCATGCTCACCTTATCACCCCCATTGGCTCTCAAGGCCTCGTAGTTAAGACCTGCCCAAATCTCTTCACTCTGTACATCACCCCCATTTAAAGTGACCATATTTCTGTAGTGACTCGTTTGTGAGGAACTGCAAAAAATTTGGGGTGAAAAAATGTAACAACATGAGGGAATCTGCCAAGAAATTAATTTGTTGCACTTTATTTAGTTGCCATGATTTGCATTTTTCTTAGNTAACAACATGAGGGAATCTGCCAAGAAATTAATTTGTTGCACTTTATTTAGTTGCCATGATTTGCATTTTTCTTAGAGAGTGCTGAATAGGCCGGGCTAGCTCATATCTAAAAACAGATCCCCAGGCTAACCACCTCCTAGTGCTAGTTAATACCTTATTGACTCCACCCACCCTTCACCCTCAGGTGGATAAATATTTTCGCAACTACTCTGTGTTTGTTCTGCCATTNCCTTATTGACTCCACCCACCCTTCACCCTCAGGTGGATAAATATTTTCGCAACTACTCTGTGTTTGTTCTGCCATACTCTTGCTCCCTGCCTTTTCACTTCGCTTGTATTATTGCTTTACTTGTGTTATTTTATCTTTGAAGTTTAATGNCCTTATTGACTCCACCCACCCTTCACCCTCAGGTGGATAAATATTTTCGCAACTACTCTGTGTTTGTTCTGCCATTATACTCTTGCTCCCTGCCTTTTCACTTCGCTTGTATTATTGCTTTACTTGTGTTATTTTATCTTTGAAGTTTAATGNATACTCTTGCTCCCTGCCTTTTCACTTCGCTTGTATTATTGCTTTACTTGTGTTATTTTATCTTTGAAGTTTAATGGCAATGGTGAGTTCATGTTATTATGATGGTTTGAACGGACTGTGTCCATTGCCAACCATGAGACTAAGTAAACATACACAGACTCAGGAAGACAAAAACGAAAAATATTTTACAACACCACAGACAGATAATTAGGAAAATCTGTTTCCTTGTCAATAGAATATTAAAACAACAAAGAGACGGATGCACAACTTATTATTACAAAACAGGACAGACAACGAAAGTAAACCAAAAGAAAAGACATTACGATGACGAAAATAAAATACCACAAAAGTGAACAAATCAGAGCAGTAAAAAAAACTCCTCAGTGTTCACAGCTGAACAATAAAAACTCAAAACGAACTTGAAAATAAAACAAAAACACAATGAAACACAAGTCATGAAAAGTATTCCTTGTCAGATTATAAAACCAAACAAATCAACACTATGAACAACATAGGAACAACAAAAAATATTCAGAGAGATAAGCCAACAGAGTACACAGAATCACAAAAAATAATTATAAGGCTTCACAATGTTTCGGGGCCTGTAATCTGTCTCCTTCAGGTGAGATATTGGAAGAAGGGAACAGATTACAAACCCCAAAACTTCGTGAAGACAGGGGAATAAATGGGACCTGGAGAAAAACTGCAAAAGATGGCAAAACGTAAATACTGGGGATGTAAAACGGGGTTGTACTGTATGTTGTGCTAATTTAAGCTGGGCGTTCGATTTCCTGTGGGCTAAACCCAAATTTTAATGTGGGAAATGTAGTGCATATTGTCATTGGTTGGTGTTTTCACGAGGTACTTCCATCCATCCTGCCATTGCATTCTGTGCCATAGTCTGCTAATTGCCATTTGTTGTGTTACGTGCTGCTGAAATTTTACACACCACATCCCTTTTCATACAGTTGCATTTTTCAATGTTTTTGTCTTGGCGTGTGAGGTGCTGCACAAAAGGGTTTTACAATAGCAACAATATCGTAATTCCAAATGTTTTGTGGGGACTGCTGTGGTGTAGCAACCTGGGTTCAAATCCCAGCGGGATTGCCCTCGCATTCCAGCGCTGCTGCATACTCGTCTCGCTTCACCTTCATTGGCTTTCAGTTTTATAGCGTACATGAAGCACTTGTATGGCTTGTTGCAGATACAGTGCGTAGCGCCATAGAGACGGCAGGTGTAGGGCCAGGCCCCCTGCGGGAAGTGGTCAGCCAGGCGGCAGGAAGTGACCCCACCATCCAGGCTGCATACTCGGACAGTATGCGCTCCTTGGTTCGCGACCGCCTTGCCACCAGTCCCGACTTCTCCTCCGACAGGTTCTCCAACACCGCCAAGTACTTCTCCAAGTAACACCTTGCAGCTAACCCCACTTTAGCCCCTCCCCCCCCTTTTTTTTTTCTTTCCAAATTTATTGTTTACAACACGCCATATATATTTTGGCTGTATTTTTGTGGAACAGTGTATTTGTCAGACTACATTATTTTCTTGTGAAAAGAAGTGTATTCAATAAGTTAAAAAAAAAAAAAAAAGCATGTAATATGATTTGAAGGAAATTTATTGTACTTTCCAAGACTTATATTGTATGTTCATTGTGTTGTAAATTGTTTTTTATTACAATATTGTGATTTTACGGCCAAGTGGCTATCGTATAGTTTTATATCTGCATTGTTAATTATCTGTTTAGCTGTATTGACTTTCTTTGCAGACACATTTCATAGTAATATAGAAGAAATGTGGCTGTTTGTTTGACTGTTGCATGTAAAATATGTTGCGTGAAATCATAGTAGTTGATCCGTGGCACTCTGACTGAAACAATTATTTTACTAAAATATTTTCTGTTTTAAGTTCTGAGTGGTGAATTCATTTCATGGATGCATGTGTGAAATCATATTTTTTTTCCAAGAAACTAGCAGTTTTGCCATATCATTAAAAAGGTAGCACAAAATAGCAGCAAGTTATTTATTTGAAATAGGACTTTTGACTATTGGAATAGTTGAGTGTGTTGACGTCTTGTGCATTATTTTTTAAATTGCCTTTCATAGCACTTGCTTGAAGTGCAATTTATTTATAGTTGTGCAAAGATGCGGTATTACCTATTTTGTGCCAGGAATCTTGTTCCTTCATTTACATCCAGAGGATTAAAACATGCAGAGCTGAAAATCGCAGGCAGATGTTGTGAAGCATCTTTCTGAACACCATCCCTTAGTGATTATAACTGACTGACTTGTATGTGCCATCATTTCACGAATTCTGTCGTAAATTACATTTCATGTTTGCATTTGTGTGTGTCATATATTTTTGGGTTTATTAATTGTCCGTTTGGAAGCTGACACTTTCTTCCTGTGATGTGAGATTGGTATGCACTGTGCTTGTCTCTTTAGGAAAAAAAAATGACTTGAGCTGACATTTCATCTCAAATGTACTAAGTTAAACTATGAATAAAGGCTCTATATATGTACATCAGCTGTGCAGTAACGGCACACCTTGATTTTCTTTGTTTTTTAGTGTTGCAGAAATTTTTTTCTGTTCTCACAAAGCCTATTTGTGTTGTGAGGGGACATTGGTATACAGCAACTTTTATGTTTTTGTTGTAAAATGTATAATGAAAATAATAAAGATCAATATTAGCTGCTCTTTAAAACTTGAAAATTTTTGCAGCAAATTTAATAGGGAATCTATAGAATTAAGAGATAATTCAGTTTGGCTGTTCCATAATAAAATTCGGACCAGCTTGTAAGGCCACAACTACGGGTAAAAATAGTATTGCATTAAAATTACATGTACGACATTGCAGAAACTGATATTCCTTTTTTGGGCTTTGTTGGGAAGTTGTTTACTGCAGTGCCTAGAGTATGTACACACTATTACCGGATTACACCATTATTTTCAGATAGTGTTTAAAAAAAAAAATATTTATTGATTATAGGTTGTGCTCATCGTTGTGGTTGTAGATCTTGTACGACAGCCTGCGCCGCGGATGGCTGATGCACGTGACCTTGGCAAAGGTAGTGTGGCAACTGTGTCCTTGCAAGCAAGCGGTGTTGCCAAGGCCTACAGCACAGTCACAGTGTGCCGCGAGTTTGTTGGACGTAGATCGTTTAGAATGTAGAGATATAGCGCTCGAGACGCAGCCTTGACTGCCGGAGTTTATGTATTTATTGGAAAAGAGAAATAACTTATTAACATATAATTTAATTTGAAGTGATATTTTTATGGAAAAAAATTTTATAGAGCTTTATTTTTATACATTTCAAGTATTTCTAACGATGTATGTAAAAAGCAAAAAACCAACCATTATTTCTGCAGTTTATCTTTAAAAGTTTTAAATATATGTGCAAAATATAGAAAGGCATTTGAATATTTCCGTTACGTAATTCCCTTTGCAATCCTTAACAGAAAAATTAATTTTAAAATAATCAAATTAATTAAAGGAATCGATTCTTGCCATATGATAACGGACAATCCATTATTCTCGAAAGCTTTTTGTGGAATGAACAGAGATAACAGCGCGTTAGCGTTGGCTCTTGACTACCAAATATTACCTTTGACTTACAGGTCTTTCTCTTACATTGTCTTTGCGCTGCGCGTAGTGTTGTTTTTGTGGTTGTGAAGAAGTGCGCCATTCCACTGAATACAGGAATTTGATCAAAAACAGGCAAAACACTTTTAGTTTCATTCAGTAAAAGGTTTTTTGGACTAAAAAGCTTGTTTGTTGCCTTAAAAATGTGCACACTTGGATCACCATTCATCAAACTTTGCAGTTTGGTCATTGCAAAAGTTGATGCTTTTAGGCATTTCTGTTTCACAAGTGCTTTTCCAGTGGTGGCGAGAGATGAGTCTGATGAAATCAGAGTTTCAAACTGGGAATCAAATATACCTTTTGATGTGCCATCAAAGCCTTTCAACAAATCTTTCAGCCAGCCATATAGAATGGGTACTATGGGGTACTGAGAGCCTCCAAGTTTTGTGAGAAGGTCTACAATATCAGCTGCATAGGTTTTCGCAAATGTGCACGGAGCAAGAACCACGTTCACATCTTTTTCTGAAAGACTAGCTAGGTAGTTAATACCACTGTTGTTGATGGCCTGCATTTCATCGAGCTTGAAGAAGTTAACGTCAGCAAAGTATTCTGACAAATAAAACACTGCTCTGAACCACGAGTTCCACCGGGTGTGTACTGGTATTGGGAACAGATTTGCTGCTTTGGTTGTACGTTGAGCTAAATATTGCACATAATGATGCTTTCTTTTTCGTGTATTCAAAAATGTGGTTTTGACTTTTACCACAGCCTCATTTAGTTCAGTCCGTACAATGCAAAAGATGTGACCTATTAAGGCCAGTGTGTGGGCCCAGCACTGAACATGGACCACATACTCTCCATAAAGGACCTGCATTGATGTCACACATTTGGTCATGTAACGTGCCGAGTCTGTAACAATTGCTTGAATGTTTTTGAAATTGACACAGTATTTATTAACACACTCATTTATAGCCTGAGAGCATGTCGTTGCACCTGCTTTTTCCAGAATGTTTACTGCAGCTACCTTCAAAACTGGTTCTGTTAAATTGTCTGAACAAATCTTAAAAAGCACAACAAACACACATCTTCCTTTGGTATCTGTCGTCTCGTCACAAAGTATAACTATATTTTTCTGCTGAAGAAGTTCCTTTACTGCATCAAAGTGTGCCTGTGCTGCCACAGGAACATATTTTTCTCTAATAGATTTC
The DNA here is from genome assembly GCA_002778355.1 of Clitarchus hookeri. NCBI lineage: Eukaryota > Metazoa > Arthropoda > Insecta > Phasmatodea > Phasmatidae > Clitarchus > Clitarchus hookeri. Next base: position 47,648 of record NQII01008198.1, read on the forward strand.
ACACAAGGTAAGTACTCTCCAGCACCTAAAACCATAATTTGGGTAATACTAAGACAGTAATGTCAAACATTTTTATTTTCTAAGGTAAGTATTACATGAACTACGGTGTTGTTCAAAAACCATAGAAGGCCTACGTGCCAAGTTGTTGTTAAATATATAAATTTGGAAATTACACTTACCTTCAATAAATTCAGCCATCCATCCTCATAAACTAGTATCATCTAGCTTTTCAAGTGGAATGTTGGCTTTTGCAAAAACTTCAGTTTTTTTAATAGCAAGATCATCAACTGGCAATTTTTTTTCTTTTTGAGCTACTAAAGCAAGCAAGCACAGACGTTTGAACTTGAGCATGTGAATCGGCATCTTTTTGTTTGCCAACATAAGTATATTTTTATCATTTCTGTTCTAATACTTTAAACTTTAAGATAAACAACGATAGTGTAAAATATCCCATTGTATCGTAGTTTTGTCACATATAGCACTGATAAAATTTCATCTTAACTCGTGCCCTAATTTACGTTCGGATTTGCTGACAAATATTCTCTGGCTGCGTGTATTCTATGGCCGTCAAGGCCTTGAATAAATCCTGCTATCTTAACAGTAACAAATTTTTTTGGTGATTATTATATTTTTGAACTGTGTACTTTAAAAAAAAAAAAAAATTATGGGACCGGTGTGTTATTCAAAGAAAGTTACAAAATGTGATTCACGAATTATTGACACTTTTAGACATTCAAAATTGTTAACACGCAAAAATAACTTGTTGCTGCAACGAAGATGACTGATGCATGGTAAACAGTGCAACGAGTATTCCTAATCTCAACTACAAAATGTGATATAAACATTCATTGCCTGTCGATGTGCATTTTATTTTACCGTATTTAGGCAAAGCAACAAAACAGATCATTTTGTAGCACTCATTCCGCAAATATTGGTTTAGTTTCAACTAAAGTTTGGTGTAAATTTTTCAAAACAGCTTTATTTGAAGTAAAACTGTAAAAATAGTTTTATTCGCACTAAAATGCTAAAATTTGCGTTATTTTTCATTTTATCGCAAATGCTATTTTTTTTAGGTCTCTACTTATTACTATACCATGAATAGGAATGTTAAAGACTCCTTTCTCCTGAAACCACTCCAAAAGAAATTTCTTCAAGTTTGGAATATTTTGAAGTTTTTAACTTTTTTCGGCGAGGTTGTGCTGCTACAGAAATCTGATGAAATTGTTTGGCAATTGTCACAGGAACCATGTTGGGATTACTGCTTACATAGTTAATGATGTCCAGAATTTCAGATACAGGTAATACTTAACGTTAAATAATAGACTTTTAATCATACATCTTTTTATTTTTAGCATATTTCAAACTAATTACAGCAAAAATAGTTATAATGATTTTTGAATTTGTAATTTAAAACTGAAAAGACATTTTAATGTTTATTACTTATTATAATCTATTTAGATGTGATGGTGGGAGGGTTACAAATCCGAAGTTGGCAGTGGTGACTGGCGACATGACGTGCTGTTGCTCAATGAAGCGTTAATTTTACTTGCTCCGAAAAATACTTCAAATTACCACAGCAGCATTGAACACGTTGTGTTTGTTAAACCTATCTAGGCAAGTTACGATGTTGTGATAAATCAGTGTTTCCATGGCAGTAATAAATATATTGTAATGTGTGTCACGACTGCTGCGTATAAAAGGGCGTGGCTGCATCGTGGTCGTTACGCTGGCTCGGTGTGCGTGATTGCAAATATTGGATGTGCGAAAGTAGTAAGTTTTAAACATTAACTGGTTTTTTTTTATGACAAAGTAAATTATTTTCAAGTTACATCTGTTTATTTATTACAACGTTTGAACATTGCCCTAGGTGTTTGAAACACAGTTGTGTAACGTGCTGACGCGAGGCCAAACACACGGGTCTCCGCGACCGTTTGCTATGCCACAATACGACGACGGCCGAGCGTGCCGACAGGAACATCGGGCATGGCCATCAGCTACAGTATCTCAATGGTGTTTGGGAAAGCACGTGCTTCGCCCAACACCGCTTGAGTCAGTTGATGGTCCCACTTTGATGTGACCATGTAGGTGAAGCCAGGACAGAGTCATGGTTCGGATCCCAACCGACCGGCACGTGTGCTCACACTCAGCGCTGTGCTGCCAAGGCATATCACGCATGAAAAAGACACCAGGCTTCATAGCGCCCCTGATCGGGATGCATACGAACAACCGATTCCATTGTGCAACTCTTAAGTGTTTGCGAGTGTTGGTGGTCCCCAAAAGCAGAGCAAAATCCTTCCCGGATTACACATAGTGCAAACCACAAGTAAACTGTGCTACAAAACGTAATTACAAATTACGTTTAAGTGAAGTGTCAACGACTTCTTGCTTGGAGTACGGGCTTCACCCATGCCAACCTAATTTTGGACCCCACAGGCATCACCTGACTGGGGGCATCTCAATTTATGTATTTTAGTAGTAATAGTGAGTGTAAAAGTGTACATGTTTATTTTTGTAGCAGTCAACAGGTTTATGGACTCGGATATACACGTTTACAGCACTATGTACCCGTAAACCTAGCAGCACGAAAATGCGTTGTCATGAATAATTAAGTAGCTTGTTTAGTATAGAGAATATGTAAGTTTTTGCTAGGAACAGCCTTCAGTCTACATTTAGTTACGGGAGCTTTCCCACCCATGCATTGTAAACAGTTAAGGGTCTAACCCTATTTTGCATTTCTGTTAAGCTCGCGCATTTCCGACTACCGTCGTCTTCACGGCATGTGGCCAGAAAGACGCGGGCAGTCATTCAGTCTGAAGCGAGCATTCAACAGAGCAGGCCACGCGGTTTGCGTCTCGTGAGCACTTAATCAACTTCTTTGTCTACCACCAAGACCCCATAGTTTTAACTACTTTTTGGACCAGAACAGTATAACTTAACGTAACTTCATCGCCCGGGAGGAGCTCCTCTCCACCTCCCGTAGACCTACAACCCCAGGAGTGTAATTTTACCATTCTAACCCAGAGAGCACACACTCA
>NQII01008198.1:51078-67233 GCA_002778355.1 Clitarchus hookeri
ACTGTCATATACTTTAATAAAATTCTCCAAATGTCTAAAAAAAATGCTAATCAATTTAGCAAAATATTGTAATACATACAAAAAGGTAGATTGAAGTATATATCGGAACTGTTAATTATATAATTTCATTAAAGTTTACTTATTATATTGAGATTTATTTACATATTTGGTGTAAGGAAAAAGTTAAATTTTACATAATAAACTTTTGGAAGTAGCACTCAGGTTAAAGATTTCACTGTGATAAATGGGTACCATTTATTCTATTTTATCGCATATAAGTCGCACATTTTATTTAAAAAATTTTATTGAAAACTCGGGGGCGACTTATAAGTGAGAAAAATTCCTCCAGCCCCGCACTAACGTTTCATTTACTACGAATTCACGGCCCGCGGCTCGATTTCCAAACTCTTCAGCGAACAAAATCACTTTCATTTTTAAACCTGCGGTGTATGTACATCGCTTTTCCGTCAAGAAACTGTCTCACTTCACTGCCACAACATCAAAACACTACGTGCGACGCAAAGACGATATAAGAGAAATACGTGTAAGCCAACGCTAATGTGCTGCTATCTCTTACGCTCCACAAAAAGCTTTCGAAAATAATCGATTATCAGTTTTTGACCAAAAATCGATTCCTTTTCATTATTTTAAAAATTATTTTTTCTGTTTAGGATTGCAAAGGTAATTACGTAACGGAAATATTCAAATGCCTTTCTATATTTTGCACGTTTATTTAAAACTTACAAAGATAAACTGCGGAAATAACAACGCTAATACTAAAATTACACCTTAACCTAGAATTATCTTATAAGTAGAAAGAATGTGTTACGTTAGTTTTATAACCACAATTCAGAGTCTCCAATATCCAATATGGCGTGGTTATACTTCTGAAAAAAACGTGCCCAAACGGACAAGATGGAGTGTATGAGTCCGCTGGACAGACACTGAAATTTATTTAATTTCAATTAATAACAGTGAAATCTTTACCCATGAGTGCTACGTAAAAATGTAAATATATAGTTTAGCAATATTAACTTTACAATTACGGCATTAAATTTATACATATTAATATTTAACCTACGAACTATTTCTTTTCAGCTATAACCAACATGTCCCTTCAAAATCCGTTGTTAATTCGTACGGACTTTTAACAAATTAGTATAATTTATTGAAAAAATATACTTAAAACTTAAAACAACCAATTTATATAGTGCTTCAGTGCTAAAAGCAAGACAAAACCTTTTTACATATACAATTTTTTTATAACCAATTGAACATGTAACTCCTAGGGTGATTTTTCAAAGGTTCTTTTTAAAAGTATCGAAGATACCGTGAATGGATTATAACATGTACTTTTATCAGTGTTTAATTGGCGTGCAGAGTGGCCTTACAATTCCGCATTTAGCTAACTTGATACCAGCATAACCGTCCACCTCACAACGGGCACCCGCGCTGGTACTGGGCCGACCGTGACTGCCCACGGCTAGCAGCCTATCGAACCGCAATTAATAACCCTTCAATTGAGACTTGGAGGATCGGCACAGTCTGGCCACCTGGGTGACTCGACCACAGCCAACAACAGCAGAGCAGCCGGTAATAAATCTACAAGATGTCTTTGGTGAGTGTTTCCCGCCAGAACTTTTCATGAAGAACTGTGCAACTGTGATGTCACTGCCATTCTCCAACCCCGACCTCACGTCAGTGCTTACGTTTCTGTGATTTGAATATTTGCCACTACCCCAACAAAATACTAAGCCCGGCCAGAAAATTTTAAATAAATAATTTTATAAACCTAGGAAAAACTAAGTAACTAATGCAAAGAAATATGAGCAGAATAAAAGTTACGGTATGCCTATTTGTGTGAATTTTCACCACTATTTTTTAAGTTTAACACTACGTACAAATAATAAGCTATGAGAGTTGCGTGTTTGAATTTACTTCCTCTTTTTCGTTTGACTGGTTGCTACTTTGTTTTAATATTTATTCCAACCAAGGCCGTTCTTTAAAAAAAAATAACCTAACATGTCATTAACAAGAGATTAAGTGCTACAGTTTTTTTCCTCACAGTTGCGGCAAATTATTAAAGAGAGTAATTTGCTATATTGTGTAGTATAACAAATGTGTTAACAATGTAAGATAACCGTAAGATCTAACATCAATACAGACATTGTTAAAGTCAAATCTGACCTAAATGTGGTTATAGGCCTAAATTGTGAATATTCGTATGTAATGGATATTTTTAATATGACAGAATTCATTGAACAGCTGTTAACAGTAAGCTAAGCATTCAACAGTTTAAACATAGACATCACATGGCAGTGTTAATGTTTACGTGTAACGGAAGAATATGTAATCGGGGAATCAAGAGTTGAAATTTAGCAGTGTTTCAGAAAAGTGTGAAGTAAGCACGAATGTACTATAGTAGCAGTATTGTGGCCATTTATTTATGGTGCACAGGAAAACAATATGGCGTTCAGAGTGATTGTTTACGTGCTGAGTTTTTAGTTGCTGCAAATGTGCAATGATTTATTAATTTTGGGTTACAATATTTTTTTTTTTTCACATGATGTATTTTATTTTGTGGCAAGAGGTATTTATTTGTTTTGAAACAGAGTCCATAATATTATGTTTTGCAACATTATTTTTATTAATGTGTGTTTCTATTTTTACATTGTGTACGTCTACTTACAAGGCCATATTTACATTTTGATCTTTGTGCAGTTTTACGTGGCAGTACAGATGAATTTGAATTATAACGCTCATGATTGGTCAGGTTTTAAAGAATGTTTGTAAGATTTTAAGAAGGAAGGCGTACCTCTTATTATGCGACGTCAGGCAGCCAGTCCATGTGGGCTGTTCCCTAGGTATGAAATTTAGATTTGTCTTAGGGAAATCCGAGTTCGCACCCCTGAAATTGCAGGCCGTCCAATAGAGATGAAGATGCAAGGTGTTGTAAGCAATAAGTAGGCCTGTATAGCCTTCCTCCGCGTAGCTTTCAGAGAGGTTAGCTAGAACTCTGAGACGTAAGTTATGGTGCTGTTGAACTGCACGTTAGCACTGTAAGTCGTGCACTTACATATAGGGAAGACGCAACCCAGGGTTGCTGTGCATCCCGAGAGATGCCCCGTCTGCGTACTTGATCATTGCAAACATCTAGATCTTCAAAAATTACGTTTTTACCGCTAATTTTAGCAAAGAAATTCCAAATAAATTTTTTACATCAGTACCACCAATAAACCAAGAACATTTCTTATGCTGCCATACTGGTTTTCTTTCGCACACGACTTTTTCAGACCTTTACTACGGCAAACTTGAAATGAATCGTTGCTCTGCTGCTAGCTAATTGCAAACGTCTTATTTAAAGTAAATATTTTTGGAAGGAATATTTTATTTCTTGGCGTGATTTTGTAACCTTTCTAGTACTAATTTTTTTTTAACCATCACGAGGACACTAGTGTTTCAAAGGCCACTATCCCAAGCAGACTATTATTTCAATTATATTGTTAATATTTTCGAAGCCACAGATAATCTTCTAATTTGTAATGCCATTTGGTTGAAGTATTTTGTTTTTCTTGTAAAAGTCAAGTAATTCTAAGCACAATTAAAATTCCAGATCATTTCAAACACAGTCGCCCAATGTTGTCATTCTGTAATCATAGCAAGTTTTCTCTTAGTGTTCCTATTTGTGTATGTTTTTGTCCTGTCCACAAGTAATTTGCTACTAGACTGCAGTGTAGGGTACACATTACTTCAGATTGTTAAGACCAAATGTGTGTGTATTCCTACTGACAGTTTGGAGGGGGCCAGGCATAGTAACTCATCAGATTGCCTGCAAGTGTCAATACAGTGAATGTAATTTCCATTTTTCACATTGTCTTTGAGCTGCGAAAGAGTTAAAGGTTCAGTAATTAATAGACACTGCTACATCATAACTTCATACAGCCTAGTTTCATGCAACCTACAGATAATACTTCAGCCGCTCACAAAATTTGTTTAGCCACAAATCAACACTCCGGTACTGCACTAGGTCAAGCCACGGTGACAGTTCGCATACGTGATCTAGAAAGAATATCCACAGCAATTATTACCCTGGACATTAGGGAATATGCCATCCTTGGTGTAGCGTGACTTACGGAACATAATACCGTAGTTGAACCCGCAACATGTCGCATCCATTTTGGCCTGAAGGAGCTAACCAAAGTATATAACCTTGACTGGTGATAAGCCGATACAATACCGGCTGTTCCATAGTAAACTTTACACCAGGCAGCTTTTCATCGTCTTCTTGACGAGCGCCGAGACATGTTTACAGCACACGACTCCCTTTGTCGAACCACAGTAGCTGAGCATGCCATTCTGCTAGTGCAAGATAAGTCTATATACACACTGCCATGCAGTAATTCGCAGCACCAAGCGCAAATTATTAAAAAACAAATTCAAGAATTGTTGAATGACTGTGTTATTGAACCAACAAACAGTGACTTAAATTCCGCCATAACACTGGTACCTAAAAAAGACGGCACATGGAGGGATTGTGTACATTTTCGGCCATTGAACCAAGTAACAGTTAGTGCGTTACCACCATACATCAGCATCAAAGATGCCCTCAGTTCCTTAGGGCAAGTCATGGCCATGTCATCCCTTGACCTCAAGTGCTGCTATTTGCAAGTTCTCGTAAAGCTTGAAGACAGTGGCACGGCAGCTTTCACGGCCCCCGACGGCAGGCAATTTCAGTTCTGCACCATGCCGTTCGGACTGAAGTGTGCAGCAATCACCATCCAGGCGATGATGGTAAGGGTGTTGGATGGCCTCATCGGCGAATTCACACGCGCCTACCTGGACGACGTGATGATATGGTCGGCAAGTTGGGAGGAGCACTTCCACCACCTGTCACTTGTGCTCGAGAGGTTGGCCATCAACAGCCTCACGTGCGCAACTGCAAAATGCCACTTCGAAAATACCAGCATCGACTTCCATGGGCATGTCGACCAGGAAGGCAATAAACCCAACCCTGAACAACTGTGGCTGATTGACGAGTACCTACCACCACGTACGCGCAAGCAGCTCCGGAAGTTCTTTGGGCTAATAAACTGGCTCCAGGAGTACATCCAGGACTTTGCCGTCATCACCGCACCACTCACCGACCTGCTGTGAACCCAGCGGTGGTTTCAATGGGACGGCTCCGCCGACGCTGCTTCCGAGCAAATCAAGTCACGTTTCCGAGTGTGTCCGACCTTGGTGAGGTACGATGCCACAACACAACTCTACCTGCAGACCGATGCCAGCCAATAAGGACTCGGTGCAGTGCTTTACCAGTACCGTGACAATGGTGAACGTCACATCATCGACTTCGCTAGTGCCAAGTTCTCACAAACTGAGCGGAGGTACGACTTCAACGAACACAAACGCTTGGCCGGAGTATGGTCCATCAAGAAGTACCATGCGTACTTGGAGTACCAGTACTTTACTCTTCGCACCGACAACCGCTGCTTAGTCTGGCTCCACACAGTGGGCGAGGCACGTAGCAAGTTGACCCTGTGGGCATTGCTTTATTAAATTTACGACTTCATCGTGGAGCATGTCTCGGACAGCGAAAACCAGATAGCAGACGCACTGTCCAGGTCACCATGCGCCAACGTCATGGTGCAGGATGACGCAGAGTGGGAGGAGATTTTACCACCAACAACGCGGTAACCACTGAGTGAGGTAAGTCTTCACCAGATCATCACCACTAACAATGACCTCACTGTATGTGATCTATACCGTGATGTAGTGCAAGCGCAGCTAGAGTGCGCACTCACTCGTGAACGGAAAGATTGTTACGTCCAGCGAGCGGTTACGTGTTTGCACATAATAGATGGCCGTTTAGAATAATTTTCACCTAGTAACCATGAAGTGTGGAGACTGTTTGTTACCCCCAGTGTTAGAGAGCAGGTACTGAGACACGCGCACAATACCAACGTAGTAGGACACCGGGGGGCGGAGCAAACAATCCGCAATGTGCATGAACATTTCATTTTGCCCAGACTAACCAACAACGCACACATGTGCAACAGTGTGTAAAGTGCAACCAATTCAAAGCACTGCAAGGTGACGTGGTACAACAGCAGCAGCCCCAACTGTCCGCTAAGTCCTTCGAGACGGTGTCCTCCCTCATGGGGCCCTACCCCTGGTCCTCAGGGGGGGGGGAAGATTCATCGTGGTGTTCACCGATAATTTCTTCAGGTGGGTCGAGACATATACCATCAGTAGTGCACAAACCATGAGTGTTGCCAAGGCCCTGCAGACAGACTTCTTCTCCAGGTGGATATGTCTGCAGAACCTTCTTACTGATAATGGCATGCAATTCACCGGCAGGAAGTAACGAGAACTGTGTACCTGTTGGGGATTGTGCCATCTGAAAATTACAATCTACCATGCATGTACCAACCCTACAAGGTGCTGCAACCAGGAGCTCAAGACCCAGCTGCGGCTCCTTGTGGGTGACCAGCACAACACCTAAGTCGACCATCTGCCCGTCGCCCTCTTCTCCCTTCGGCAGTGCATCAATACCGTCCCCGGCAAGTCACCTGCCAACGTCCTGCTGGGTCGCAGCTTCACCCTGCCTGGTGAGTTTGACTGCCCGTGGTCAGAAGACAGTGGTAACCCAGTCGGCAGTGACGCCCAACGTGAACGGCGTAAGAGAGAGCACAAAGAGGTATGCACTCACCAGCGAGGTTACATCGTGCGGTGGCTGCTGACCACCACGCGACCATCACCTCGACTACGACCCGGTCAGTATGTCTACATCCGCAGTCTTCAGAGACTTCTGTGCGGACTTTGCAGCGAAGTGGAGCAGGCCGCACGCAATTGTACGAGCCATCAAACCCACCATCTACCTGGTCTGGCTTGGCAGAAAGACTGTCAAGGTGCAGCAGGATGACCTGTGTCTAATACAAGGTGACGTCGATGACTACACCACACCAGATGCACGGTGCCCCATGACAGCGACCCCGATGTCGAGGTCCGCCGACCACCCATGCAGGAGGAAGGTACGGCAGCACCTCCCTCCGAGAAACATCTACAGAGGCCCACAAGCCAGACGATGCCCAGTGTCCAGGCACCCCTCAAGTATCGCCGACGGCGATCGTACATAGCGAGGCGCCACCGGGCATTGCCATCCCCACGCCAACGCTATCGCAGGCATACCAGCATGAGCAAGAGGAAACTGGAACTCCTGCCGCACCGTCGACGGCATCAGGACGGCTTCCGGAGGTGTCCACAACTGGAGAGGGGGTAATGCACCGGGGCAGCGCTACAGCAGGAACGCCGCCACCAGCCGAGGGGTCACCACCTAGTGATCAACCACCTTCTGTCACTGCCCGCCAGGGTCGCAACCGTCAGCAGTGGGGTCGGCGGAGCANGCAGCGAGAGCAGCGAGGCACTCAGCTCACCTCCCCCCGCCGCTCCACCGGAGATGACAACCAGCGTGGGCGTGCCAGACCTGCGATGACGCGACCGCGTCCCACACTAAAGCAGGCCACTAAATGTCAACACCAGCAGCATCTGCACCAGCACCGTTCAGGCCATGCAAGGGCCCGAAACGCCTCCTGCCCCAACATCGTGTGACCACAGGTTGTCCCTGTGGCACCTGAAGACACGGCCCACAAACAGTTTCAGCAGGAGGGGAGCCTTTGACGCAGGATGGCATTCTGACCTCCAGACAATTTGCCATGCCGCATGTCCACCGCATCAACCACACCAGTGTATCAATAGTGCACCGCAATTGTAGTGTGAAATTAGAAAGGGCTGGGCAGCGCAACGTCATACCCTGGGCGGGCGATGGTGCGTTATGATGGACCACGCAGGAATACTGTAAGGCAATACAATTTTAATTAATTCAAAGGAAAGTAAGACAATCCAAGAATGTATAGGATTAAGGATGCCTTTACAAGCATTTTGGAGTTTAATTATGTTAATTCTCAAATTTACGTGTTTTTTCGTCCTAGTTGTTTTACCTACATTTCATGCCAGTCACTCTAAAATTGTAATTATTAATGTACTAGAGAATATTATGCATTTGTTTTATTCATTTTTAATGTAAGGATTTGTGTTTGTATTAATAGTTGTAAGTTTTCAGCAGGTAGAAAATAGAGCAGGGCAATCTGCGTGTCGCCATAGTTCGCGCCGCAAGTGTCGTGAAGTATATCGCCACCATGTCAAACAGTGTAAGCCTCCTGATCGAAAACCTGTCATGTCCTAGGCAAACCTAATGCTAATGGATTTTTTTCTGAATCAATCTACATTCGGGAGCCATTTGAAAGATTACTTTGCTCCGAACCTGACAGCTTCGTCGAAAGATGTTTGCTCGTTCCTGCCAAGTGTGAGACAAAGTTTAATAAACCAACATATAGGAGAGATGGAAAAATAAGGGTCTCTAAAATATAATGTATGGCTGGAATGTATCTACTCGAAACCAGAACCGAACCAGGACAAACTTTGTAGAAGGGAATTCAAGACCTCGAATAAATAAATAAATATATATATATATATATATGTGTGTGTGTGTATATATATATGTATATATATGTATATAACCTCAAAGCCAATGTTGAAAACAGCATAAAGAAGGTATGCCGCGAAGAAGAGGAAATGGCGACGAAGGGCTCTGGCTGGGCATTCGATTCGGTGGATCATCTACAGCCGAGAACCAGTGTATACCAACCACTTACGAAATAATATAATTTCTTCATGCCTTCAAAAAAATAAATCTCAAATAAATGTTTTTATCTATGTACAATGTTGTAAATAACTTTAAATTGATTATCACATGATTTATTTACTAAAAAAAAAGAAGATTGACTTAAAAATGTTTAATTATTAGTATTATACTAGGGATAAATTATGCTCCATTTATGGAAATGTCTCTCATTGCAAAAAAAAAATGTTTGGAGATGGGCAAACTGTACATGGTTTCCAATTCTGGCAAAAAAATAAATGTTATAGTTGTAATTTGGTGGTCAATATGCAGATACGATTGATTGGTATGGGTGGAGGAATAATTTGTTATGTAAGGGAAATTAATATTTTTGTGAAGGGGAAGGGGGGTGGGGGTGAGTGGTTGGTGGTGGAAGGGAAGAGTAAGGGAAGGGGGATCTAATGATATATGTTACTCAATTTTGGAATAAATTTTTTTCGATTTTGTATGATTGGGAGGGGGTGTGGCAAGGGTGGTGAGATGAGTGTTAGGTTAACATTACATGTTCTTCAATTTTTTGTATTAATTGCCAGGGGGTTGGGGTGGGGGTGTTGGTTAGGGTAGTTGGGGTGAGCGATGGGTAGGGAAAGGTAACATTATATGCTTGCTTTCGATTTCCTAGAATTTTTTTTTACATTTTTTTGTGATTTTTATAATTATTGCCAGAAGATAAGGGGAGGGGGAGGGAACCAATTCTCTATTGCACTGAGGATTAGGTGGCACGTGCTAAGAATCTCTAATCTTCTTGCTCGCCTGAGGATTTTTTGGCTCTCTTCGAGGAGCTTCGGATCCGCTTTCTTCATCTTTCCATTTTTTTTTTTTTTTTTTTTTGGGATTTTTTGGTGAAGAAAAGTGGTTTTTTGGTAAAATAATTAATTTCGGAAGTGATTTTTTTGGCTGAAACAGGCAATTTTGTCGATAACATGGCCGTCCCAGCCCGCCTCGACAACCAAGGTGGCTGGTGGCTCCGAGCTGAATCATGAATCCTGTGCCAAAGTCGACCTAGCCCTACTACTCAAGTATTATAGTTTATAGATAAAATATAAGTAAAATTTCAGTTCAACTAAAAATAGGTACTTTTATGGAAACAGAAGTATAAAACGCTTCTGATACGTGATATATTTAGGAAACAACCAAACACATCGTAGGCCTACATGGGGTGATTTTTCAAATGTTTGGTTCAAAAAGTGTAAAGAAACTGCGAATAGACAATATTAAAATGACGTTTGAAAATTGTACGAAGAAAGGTCTTAAGTTAAAATTGTCGTTTTTACGCTTTAAAAAAATGAACGTTACTTTTCTAATTAGTAGGTATTTTTTATCAAGATACCATCGATAGCATGCCACGAAACTATAAAATATCCTCAAAACATATGGGAAATGTCTGGCTCTTGAACAGTCTTAGTGGGCTTGACGCTCGAACTGCGTCGCAGTGAGTTTGAAATCCGGGGGGGTTTTTTTTTACGAAACTGTAAAACGTACGTCTAATGAGCTGAACTATGAAAATAACACACACACTTCAGACTATGCCTGTCGATTACTTCTAAGACGTCACCAAACACAATTTCAGAGCACTCCAGCATGGTTTAAAACAACTTTTTCAAAGCGCTGTATCTCAAAATATTCGTGTTACACGCACACAAAAGTACTCCCGGGGACATCCACTGAACCTTGCTACAGACTTTCCACCATTAAAATTATGGTGTCACGGCCTAAAGTCCCATAGGTACACGCAGCACGATGATAACACTGCATGCCAGTTCAGAGCCCTGCGCGAAGCGGCGATGGCGCACTTGTAGCGCGTTCCAGCGTAGCCCTCGGTCTCAAACGCGGAAGAAAGCTCCAAGCAGGTGCCAGAACAATATCGAAGCCTCTGAACAAATCATGGTTTCCAGCAATGCACAAGGGTGTTGCGGGTAACGTATTCGCAGGCGCGCGCGACGGCGGTTTTTTCACTCCGATCGGTAACGTCATCACGGTTGGAGAAGCCAACAGGTTTCGTGGCAGGTGGCGAACAGCCGTCGTGCCACGACTTATATCCTGTGCAGGAGTGCTGATACCGTGTGGTCACCAATCGTTCCCGGGTGCCAGTGGTTCTCAGTGGGCAATGTTATCAAGAGTTAACATATCACGTCCTATATTCTCTTCTCCCTCTACAGCCACCGCATGAAATGATGACGCGAGAAGCGGGTATTAATTCGCTATATAACAATTACAGTTTGTAAGATAACGGAACTTTTGGTGCTGTGTGACGGCAATTTTGGGGGATGGTTTCGCCACAAGTTGGTCTCCAGACAATTGTGAAGATGTATACATTCAACTCTGCCAATATTTACTCAAGTATCAAGTCTGGTCACTTGGGTGTTGAGTACTTCTAATGGGATACGAGCCACCTACGCACCTACACGGAAAGTTGTGATAGTAGTAGTATACAACACCGGAAATCTTGGCTCTTTATTCTGACATGCGAACTTACTCAACGCTTTGTCGTCTTCACATGCGTTAACCGTAGTTCTTCGTACCAACATAGAAGAAATGTGTTTTATATGTGTTGAAAATTAAATTCACCCTCCCCCCCCCTCCCCCAGACTGTACGGAGCATTCCAAAGGAACAATGCATCGATCCAGACCGTCAGATGCATAACACATCGTCACCTTTAAAAAGCATACCCACCGAGTCTAATATCAAACCAACGACACCACACAAAAGGGTGTGTCTCGCTGGGTTATATATCACCAGTTCCGCTGCTGGAAAACCAGAGGAAGACAAATCTGAAGCCGAACAAGAGCCGATATACAGCTTCATGAAAATGCTACAGACAAACCCCCAAAAGACTATAGTGCCAATTTTGTGACGACCGAAAGTGAGCATACTGTGATACCATTATGCACGATGCGCTACTGTCCTTAATAACACACATTCTTCGTGTTCTTAGTATTAGACTATCATTATCATTAGATACCCATCAATTTTTTTAATCGATTTGAACTATTCAAACAAAAATTATTTGAATTTTGCAAGAAACGGACTTTGATTCTTTCTTGATATTGTTTTGTTTATTTACTGTCTAAAATATTCAGAGAGTAAAATTGTAAAACCCTTTAATTTTATTTTTATCATTAAAATGAATTGCGTTGAGATGTTTTGGTCGGCACTTGCCAGCAAGGACCTGAGAACCGGCGAGGGTGAAATGAAGTGAAGACGAAGCAGCGATGAATTGTAAGTGAGTAGTATAGGTATGTTGGTTTCTGCATATGATTCATGAATAAGAGCCAGGAGCCGTACGCCATCTGGGATGAAGTCACGAATTGTAAGTGAGTAGTATAGGTATGTCGGTTTCTGCATATGATTCATGAATAAGAGCCAGGAGCCGTACGCCATCTGGGATGAAGTCACGAATTGTAAGTGAGTAGTATAGGTATGTCGGTTTCTGCATATGATTCATGAATAAGAGCCAGGAGCCGTACGCCATCTGGGATGAAGTCACGAATTGTAAGTGAGTAGTATAGGTATGTCGGTTTCTGCATATGATTCATGAATAAGAGCCAGGAGCCGTACGCCATCTGGGATGAAGTCACGAATTGTAAGTGAGTAGTATAGGTATGTCGGTTTCTGCATATGATTCATGAATAAGAGCCAGGAGCCGTACGCCATCTGGGATGAAGTCACGAATTGTAAGTGAGTAGTATAGGTATGTCGGTTTCNCCAGCCCCCTCATCTTACTCTCTCTTAGGCCGCTGGCAATTATTATAAAATAAAAATAATCGAAAAGAAAATTAAAAATTGTGGAACATAATGTTAACCTCACACTCGACCCCATCACCGTAACCACCCCCACCCACCACAACCCAATCATAACCATTCTAGAATAATAGCAAAAAAAATTTTTTTATATAAATCGAGGTAAAAATTACATTGATAGCTCCAATTACCACGATGGTTGTTGTAGACTTTGACCTTCACTNTTTTTTTATATAAATCGAGGTAAAAATTACATTGATAGCTCCAATTACCACGATGGTTGTTGTAGACTTTGACCTTCACTCCAATTACCTTGAAAACAAAAATCGAGAAATTGCGNCTCCAATTACCTTGAAAACAAAAATCGAGAAATTGCGAAGGATTTATGGAAAGATTGTGTGTGAAAGGTTACGAAGGATTGATGGAAATATCGCGAAGGATTGATTAAAAGACAGGACTTCAAATAATTATTTTTTATTTATTTTTGGATTATTTTGAATTTTTTTAGAATTCTTTTATATTTTTGGGTTTAAGGTTATCCAAGGTCACATGCATGAGGTCAGGGTCACTCAGATCTAACATGGGTGTCGGAGTCAGTGATGTAACATGTTCCTAAACTTTAATTAGTTTCTTTCGATTTTTGTACAATTTTTTCTCGATTTTTGTTTGCAAGGTAATTGGGGTCAAAGTCAAGGTCGTCAACAACCAACATGGTGATTGGAGTTATCGATGTAATTTATTCCTAGATTTATAGAAATATATTTCTACTTTTTTGTGATTATTCTCAATTTTTTATGACTTGGGAGAGTGAAGAATGGAAAAAAAAAGGGGGGAGGGCTGNCTACTTTTTTGTGATTATTCTCAATTTTTTATGACTTGGGAGAGTGAAGAATGGAAAAAAAAAGGGGGGAGGGCTAGTTAGAGTGATGGAGTGGGGTGAGGTAACATTTTATGTTCCGCGATTTTTAGAATCAATGTTTCAGTTTTTTGCGATTATTCTCGAATTCTTATGATTGGGATTGTGGTGGGTGGGTTGGAGGGATGGTTAGGGTTGTGAGGTGAGTGTGCGGTGAACATTATATGCTCCTCGATTCTTATTTTATTTTATTTGATTTTCGATTTTTATTGATTTTTTTAAGATTGGGAGTAGGTGANATATGCTCCTCGATTCTTATTTTATTTTATTTGATTTTCGATTTTTATTGATTTTTTTAAGATTGGGAGTAGGTGAGGGGGTATGGTGACGGGGTGGAGGCCTGCGGGTAAAAAGTGAGCTCCCCCAAATCCTTTAAATAGCTCAAAAAGTGCCTTTCGGAGGCTCGTTTTTGCAAATGGGAGGCTCGGTGCGTTTTTAAGGGAAAAAGGAAAATTCTGAAGGAAATCTATGCCATTTTGATGGAAATGATAGGGATTTTGAGTGTTTTTAAGGGAAAAACGGAAAATTTTAAGAGGGGAAACGGGAAATTTGTAACGTCATCCGAGATGACGGACGGCTCCTGGCTCCTACTCATGAATCATGTGCCGTATCCGACATACCTATACTACTTACGTGCGGGGGAGACGGGAGTACTCCGAGAAGACTTACAGGACAACGCCAAAGCCCGCCACGTTTTCCACATGCGAAAGTCGGGATTGCTCCGCTGAGAATCGAACCCGTTTCGCTTTGGTGGGTGATGAGTAGTCTGACCACTACACCACGGCGGCCCCCTTTATCAGTAAAAAACCAGAAATATAATAATTTCTCTGAAACAACCTTTTCTTTGAAAACGTTCAACTACCTTAAGAATGCATTAAATATTTAACATAGCGTCTCAATTATGCGTATGTACGAAATAAAACACCATAAGGAAACCTGCTTGATGAGATTTACAGCAAATATCATGATGTCACAGTGTATGAACACTGTATCCATGCTATTAAGTATGATATGACGTCTTTTTCTCAGTAGTTCTTTGCTTTGGCTGGCCAACCTGCGCAGAGTACTAATTCTCGGTGGTAGTTATCCAGTGAGAGTCTTCGGGCGATTCCTTGATCGTCATTGGGTACGAAGGAAAGTAAATCGTCTCGCCTACCTTGTGTAATCCTACGGGCTTTTACAAAATGGAGTGGCTGTCTTCAGCTGAGGGTCTATTGCCGTCAACAGTATCATCGTCTTAAATATATACAGCACTATCAACTTCACTGGCTAAAACATAGTTTTTGTCGCGTGTAGCGACATCTGTTTCTTCGGCTAAGACGTCTATCTATTCGGCTGCAATGCTGTATTTTTGAGGAGCATCGGCGTTGCTATAGCAGTGCAATAGTTTAGTACTTAAGCACTGCTAGGCGTTCTAAAAATATACGAATGAACGATCAATCTCTGTAGTAGTGAGTTGTGCAACATAATAGACGAGCTGTGTCTGAAATGGAAATGTAGCGAGACTTCCCGTGATTTGTAACAGACTGAATCCTTCGTAGTCTGAAAACAGTTTTGTGTCCACCACCATAAACTTGCAGGGACAATTTCATCGTCTGATACTTTGGCAGAAGATTTCTTCAGCAGAATAATCGACATCTTCGATTTTGGCGTTGGCACGTTCAACGGTACCGCCGACTTTGCCTAGACCAACAGACTGCAGCATCTTAACAATCTGAGCCATCGGCTGTACCATATCGGCAAGTACTGTCGCCGAAGCAATAGTATCGATATTGAGATAGGATGTTCACCTTCGTCTCCAATGCTCGACATCGTGCAAAAAAAAATGTTACTTGCCCTAAAAGCATTTTTGCATAATAATTCGTTGCGACAGATATGGATNTCGACATCGTGCAAAAAAAAATGTTACTTGCCCTAAAAGCATTTTTGCATAATAATTCGTTGCGACAGATATGGACCCTTGCTCAGTCGCACTGAAGTTTCCGCAGTAATGGAGAGACACATCAAGTGGTTTAGTAAAACGCTCATTGAGACTTCAGGGTTTCCTCGGGATACACGCCTTTCCTCTGTTCTTGCATGTCGTCACTGCGTCATCTACATCTCACTTCATTCCTATCAGCACTAAAGACGTACACTGAAGAGCCAAAAAGATTGGTATAGGCGTGCGTATGCAAATAACAGAGGTATGGAACCAATCAGAGTAACGCGATGCGGTCGGCAGCTAAATCNTCGACATCGTGCAAAAAAAAATGTTACTTGCCCTAAAAGCATTTTTGCATAATAATTCGTTGCGACAGATATGGATCCTTGCTCAGTCGCACTGAAGTTTCCGCAGTAATGGAGAGACACATCAAGTGGTTTAGTAAAACGCTCATTGAGACTTCAGGGTTTCCTCGGGATACACGCCTTTCCTCTGTTCTTGCATGTCGTCAGTGCGTCATCTACATCTCACTTCATTCCTATCAGCACTAAAGACGTACACTGAAGAGCCAAAAAGACTGGTATAGGCGTGCGTATGCAAATAACAGAGGTATGGAACCAATCAGAGTAACGCGATGCGGTCGGCAGCTAAATCGGTTACTGCTGCTACAATGGCAGGTTATCAAGATTTAAGTGAGTTTGAACGTGGTGTTATAGTCGGCGCACGAGAGATGGGACATAGCATCTCCGAGGTAGCGATAACATTTGGATGTTCGCGTACGACCATTTCACGAGTGTACCGTGAATATCGGGAATCCGGTAAAACATCACATCTTCGAC
>NQII01008199.1:2652-75232 GCA_002778355.1 Clitarchus hookeri
AATTTTAAGGTAAAAGCAATATCATTTTCGCTAGCCACTAAGATAATAGATTGTAATGAATCAATAAAATGTCATCATTTTCACAAAACAATGTTCGTTCTTCGACTAATAATAATCATAATCCACCAGTGGTTTCTGCCTCATGCAGTGTCAACATGAATGATTTCGGAGCTAACGTCAATGGAGTCGGTTGCTCTGCTCAAAGATAGACCTGACGTTCCGACCAGCCTGAAGAATGGGTATCATAATGTGGGGATGGAGCTGCGTTGGGATTAAAGGGCGAACGAAACGGGACAAATCCGAGGAAACTTCTGTTAAGTTTCCCCACATTCGATAACATCCGGGTTTGAACCTGCCGGGGATCGAAAACAGATTGCCTTGGTGGGAGGTGAATGCACTAGCCATTCAGCCACCTACACCGTTCTTTAAATTTTGAATGGCATTTTATGAAAATTAATTGGAAAATACGAAGTGACTGAGAGACTGATAATAAAGTAATAAGTACAGCAATATTTTTACTGCTCAATAAAGATAAATAAAGCTATCACAATTGAAATAGGCCTAGCTTAGGAAAATTAATTTGTTTTAGCAAATTGTAAAATTACTAACTACATATGTTAAAAACCAAACCTGTTTCAAAACTAACGTAACAGCGTGTTGTATACACAAGAGTAATGCTAGACTAATTTTACAAACATTTTGAGCTAGGCCGCGAAGTGTGTTCATTACATAAGCGTACATACTGTATATCGAAGTTACTTATTGCATTTTACATTGTACACATATGTGTAGTTACTCGTAAAAAATGTATTTTATAAATACTGACATCACTGAGATACTGAGCTAAGATATTGGACAAAATAACATATATTTAAATCGCCCTGGTGAAGAGAAAGCATAGGAATATGAAGTGATTCACAAAAATTCCTCGCAGCACATACGGTAAATGATCCCAGTTAAAACGCCCGTCTATCTTAATGTTATTTTCCTACGATCGATAATGCCGATAATTCCTCGTGAATTCAGCGCGCCATCGCTCTATACGCAAGGTACTCAACTGGCGTGCAGGCTTTCTGTCGTGCAGAATATAGCGCCTCTATACGCGATATACTGAATGTACCCGAGCAACTTAGCCCGAAATGTATTTTTTTTTTTACGAAAACATATTGTGAAGCCATTTACCAGATCCTTCAAAAAATCATGTATTTCAAGCGTTCTGAAGCGCATTCAACATATAGTTAAGCGGGCCGCTTAAAATGTTTCTCTACAACAATGAACACAAAGCTCAGAAGCCCTTGTAACAAGCAAGATTGAAGTGCTCTCAGCAAACCTTAATATTTGACACTATACTCTATTCGCGGTTTCTGCACCCTTTCGAATAAAACCGTCGAAAAATAACCCCATGTATGATATGATTGGCCGTTTCCTAAATTTGCCATGTATTACAATTTTTTTATACCTTTGTTTATATAAATGTACCATATTTTTGGTTAAATTTAACTTTTGCATATATTTTATCTTTTAATATAAAACTTTATTTTTAATTACTGCGAATAAAAAATAGAGAAATAGTTTAGTTGGAAAATCTACCCTTTGGTGTAATTTTCTAGACTCGGGTAATCTTTGTTTGCATGGGGCAGAGGAATATCCTGGAGGTTTAACTTAAGCAAGGATTCAGAAAATATGGAAGTAACTGTGAATGGACCATACGACCGAACTCTCAATCCTCGCGAAATACATTTGGCATGCCAGTCCTCGCAACAGCTTATTCTTGCAACCATAGTGTATTCTGAGCACGTCCTCCGAAGGTATTGAAATGTTATTCTACTACAATGAACACCAAACACTAACGTCCTAGTTACTCGCAGTGAGGTTTGAAGTGCTGTTAAAATTTCTTAGACACCACAGTAACAGACGATACTTATTCCTAGCAAAATGCATACCATATAATAGTCTAGATTTGAAACTACTTTGGTTGCTTAAAACAGAAGTTACTTTATCACGTATTAGTAATTGAAACCACGTATCAGCAACTATAAAACGCTGTCATGACTGCAAAATTGAAGTTCCTGCGGAATGGAGATCATCACTAATTCTTTCAGCTTTGGTTTTGTGTTGTGTTGCACAGTATGAACAAAAATGTTTTCGCGTTGTCTAGAGAATTCGTTTGCATACCACTTCAAATTCCTGATACTTAGATCTTTGTAACAGTCAGTTCGATTTAAATTGCGCTTGAAATTCCATACTGACACGAACCTCATATGTTTGCAAAATGCACATAATATGATTTTCCTCTTGGGATAAGCAAATACTGCACCAGCGTCTCATTACAGCTAATTAGGCTAAATGTGTGTCTTAAGCTTACTTTGTTCCTAAAGCTGTCGTAGAATGGATTTTTTTTTGTTTTTTCGTTTTTATAAATGTGGTTTAAATAGATCTCTCATTAATGGCAATGGCGCGCTTTCACATTTGATATAGGAATTCAGCTATCACACTCAGGGAAATTTAAGAAAAATATATCTAATGTCATGAATACCGAAACCGAACGAGTTGGCGCAGAGGTAAATCTCTGGACTCGCATTCGGGAATTTCTGGGTTTTAATCTCGGTCCGGCTACCCTGAATTATGGAATGTGTCCCCTATACAAGCCATTGCCGATTCCTTCTTCTTCCCTGATATACTTAGTAATACTTGCACCTCAAATTACCTTGCTGTCGACGAGACGTTTAGACTAAACTAAAATTAAAAATATAAAAATATGTTGGAAAACCGAAATAGATTTTTAACCATATTATGACATGATGCCACTTAGATCCCTTACTTTTTCTCTTTATTACCGCAATAGTTATAACTAAAGAACCAAACTTTTCAAATTATTTATGGAACTAAAAAAAATATATGTAAAAATTTAGATTCTAGAATTACTTTTAAGTTTTCATAAGGTTTTTGTAATATTCTGCATACGTCTTCATTTCCAAGTAAGGTTTTTGCTACAATGTGTTTATTTTAAGAATATAATTAATGAAAATACCTCAGTGTCAGTGAAAGATTTTGTCGGAGCTTAACAGNATTTTAAGAATATAATTAATGAAAATACCTCAGTGTCAGTGAAAGATTTTGTCGGAGCTTAACAGCTGAGGTCTTTGGCGCCGATGCGGGTGACGTGTGGTGCATATAGAGCAATGATGGAATGCAATGGTGGGAGAAACGGAAGTACCCCGAGAAAGGCCACCGGCCAGCGGCAACGACCGTTGTGTATTCCACTTGCGAAAAATCCGGGGTCTACCCCGCCGGGAATAAAACCTGGATNATTTTAAGAATATAATTAATGAAAATACCTCAGTGTCAGTGAAAGATTTTGTCGGAGCTTAACAGCTGAGGTCTTAAGCGCCGATGAGGGTGACGTGTGGTGCATATAGAGCAATGATGGAAAGCAATGGTGGGAGAAACGGAAGTACCCCGAGAAAGGCCATGGGCCAGCGGCAACGACCGTTGTGTATTCCACTTGCGAAAAATCCGGGGTCTACCCCGCCGGGAATAAAACCTGGATCGCGATGGTGCGAGGCAAGTAAATTACCTTAGCACTAGGGTTATAAGAATACACAGAAGTTTTCTAAATAGACATAGCAAAGACTGCTCTTTATATTTGAAAGTTAATGTATGTGTATTATAAACAGACGTTTAATTCGAGTTATAGATAAAATAACTTCTGTATCGGAAAAATGTTGTGGTAAGCTGTGTTTATGTTTAAGTGTGGCAGTTTGCAAGAATATTAATGACAAATTTTCATAGCAGACAGTTACATAGATTTATCAAAATTAATCATATTTTCTGAGAAAATTATTATTTTACAAAAGTAACATTTTTGCTATATAATTTTTTACTGAAATTAAAATCATCTTTATTCATTACGTTGGTTATGTGAATGGATATTTGACGGGACGAAATCACACAAACACTCCTGGGGAGCAGAAACTCCCGTGAGAAACTTTACCGCAGCACGGCATTGTCCACCACTTTGAATAGATACAAGGTCACTCTAGTAAGAGACGAAATTTCTTGCCAAGTATAATTATATTTCACACCCGAGTTAATGCAAGTATAAAACGAACGTCAGTGTCTAAAAACTGTTCCAATTTTCTTAAAAAATTAATTCTTAAGAAGTAATAAAAAAGTTATGACATCGTACACAGCCATTTAGTGAAAAAAATCATTCACGCTTTTTTTACATAATAAATAATATTTTCCAACATAAAAATAGTTGTAATCGCTTTAGGATGATTGTATTACTCGGGGTTTACAGATACTTTCAAAATTGAAACTTTCTTTTCTGATTGGCCGGAAGCGAGGTCCTCACAGAAGGCGAAGGTGCTCATCAGTGTGTGGACAGGAAGTGTGTATCCAAGTCCTCGATCCATACGCAGACGACCAACCGCATACACACCGTGTGTAACGACAATCGACAACAGCACTTCCTGGCGGAATTTAGCTGCACTAAGTGTTTGAATCTCTACTGTCGTTACGAGGACTCCCTCGGAAAATGGTAAAATTTGCCCTCTGGGCTGGATGCGTCTCTTAGACTTCAAAACCGTAAGATTCCCTTCCGAGGACCTGACCGAGGAACTCGCAACGTTCGAGGTCCTCGCAGCACCGTCGGAAATGCATACGTTCCTCCTCGCAAGCTACCTTAAACACACTCACATACGCACCTACAGATCTATACACACATTTACACAGGCAAGAAAGTGATCTCGTAAACATTTCTCTCCTTCGGAAAGTAGGCTAAGAAAGCGGTCGATAATATCTGCATACTTCCTTTTCGAAACAGCTGTTGGCACTCTAAGTTTGCATCAAACTTTGTAACACTACATTCTAAGCAATTTTTAAACATAACATGGGAATCTGAAAGTCCAAATTACCACAGACAAGTCGTCTTGTTGGAACACTCTCAAATGAACGGTTTATGAGATAATTCATGCTGAAAATCCAAAAAAGAACATTTGATGCGTGACATGTAGGAAAGCCACAATTTTCAGAGTAAGGCATTTTAAATGAGAATTTTCTGGGGCTCACAGATTCCTTAATAATTACTTGACGAGATAAGAGTTACTTGAATATTAATCTTATATTTCCGTCATGAACACACTACTGAAGTTTATCCCCATGTTTTAGACAAACGTTGCATACACTGAAGAACCAAAAAAACTGGTACACCTGCGTAATATCGTGTACGGCCCCCCGAGCACGTGGCATGGACTCAACTTATATCTAAAGGTATACAGGAGGCAATTCAACCCATGAATCCTGCAGAGCAGTCCACAAATCCAATCTGCGCCAATTTGAGAAAGGGTTGCACGTCTGTCACGTTTAATGATTATCGTCAGTCGTCGTTTCTCCCGTTCTTTCACTATCTTTTTCCGGCCGCAGCGATGTCCCGAAGATGTGATGTTTTACCGGATTCCCGATATTCACGGTACACTCGTGAAATGGTCGTACGCGAACATCCAAATGTTATCGCTACCTCGGAGATGCTATGTCCCATCTCTCGTGCGCCGACTATAACACCATGTTCAAACTCACTTAAATCTTGATAACCTGCCATTGTAGCAGCAGTAACCGATCTAGCTGCCGACCACATCGCGTCACTCTGATTGGTTCCATACCTCTGTTATTTGCATACGCACGCCTTTACCAGTTTTTGTGGCTCTTCAGTAAATATATTCTCAGTAACAAAACTGTGAGGTAAGGTGCAAGCTGATAAAGTGATGATGGTTGCTTGGATTACACAACCCTCTCCTCGACCTGGCCCGGTGAGTGAACCAATCGGAAGCTTATTTAGTTGTTAATATATCTTTAAAATCAGACCTAGATCCGTGGTACTAGGACGGAAACGACGATGTAACGTTTGCAGGTGATCAACTCTGACAATATAACATCGTGATTAATAATACTATTGAAATAAATGTGATCTCGTCCGATTGGACATACGACTACGTTGCGCGCGTGAGGTGCGGGTGGGGGACCGCGACGACTGTTGGCAATTTTGGTTGTGGGCGAAAATTTCCGGTCAGTATATCTCGCGGTTCTGATGTGCTAGCGCGCTGATTTGTGGTGCAAGACGAAAAATCTTGTATAGATCGGTCCATTTAAGCTATAAAAACGAATTGCCTATTTTATTACTGCCATTTTATTCCCGTATCTCAAAGAAAAATATTATCCGCTAAGGCAGGCGTATTGACGTAAAACCCACGGTCGTTTGTCCGACACAGCCAGGCACATATTTTTCACATTATGGATCTGCCTGGGAGAAGTGATCTGGCTGTCGGTCTGAATTATTATCAGTTCTTGGTTTATTTTTATAAGAATACCTCGGTTCACGGTAGTAAAATTTCCTTCGTCTCAACGCTACGTAGGTTGATGATATTTTTTTTTGCATCAATAGGTGATAAGTAGGCTATTTCAGTTTCAATTTATATCTGCTCTGAATATTTGTGTTCTTGTCTGAATTTGTTCATTACTATCTGCATTTTTGAATGCCCTACTGTGGATCTACTTTTATGCCAATTTTTATAATTCCACCGAATGTCAAATTAGCAGTTATCGACCTGATCATTTTATTCATTCGTCGACCAAATAAAAGTATTAAATTGTTATTAAAATAAACCTTTGTCACAAACACGTCAATTCTTACTATTTCGAGTGAAAAACCAACAGANGTATTAAATTGTTATTAAAATAAACCTTTGTCACAAACACGTCAATTCTTACTATTTCGAGTGAAAAACCAACAGAAACTAAATACATTAAAGTTGTGTCCACAAAATTTTTACATAATTCTCTTAATTCGAGGTCAAGAAGTGTTATTACTTTTAATACACTGCTGCCAACTTTACTGGGAGCATTTCAATTGGTGTGCCTGTTAAAATAAATGCAGTTAGGGGCGAGGACTTTTTTCAGAGGTTGATTTTGGAGGTGCTATGTGTTGATTGCAAACAAGCTACGATGACCAATAACGAAGCCGAACCTATGGTTGGGTCAGTGGTTATTCGCTAGCCTTGCCACCTATGGAGTAGGAGATTCTATCCCAGGCCCAGGCAGATGGCAG
The DNA here is from genome assembly GCA_002778355.1 of Clitarchus hookeri. Lineage (NCBI taxonomy): Eukaryota > Metazoa > Arthropoda > Insecta > Phasmatodea > Phasmatidae > Clitarchus > Clitarchus hookeri. Next base: position 9,758 of record NQII01008199.1, read on the forward strand.
TTTTTTTGAAGGTGCTCTTCGTACATGTTGGATAATAGGCGGGGTTTTCTTACGGTACGCCAGTTCAAAACCAAACTTAAATCCGTAGCTGCTCCACCTTCGTCTAACCTTATCCATTGCGGAACCAAGGGGATAAAGTGGTTAGAGTACTTGCCTCCCACCAGGGTGAACAGAGTTCCATTCCCAGCGTGGTCACCCGAACCATAGAATGTGGGATACGTGGCGGACGTTACCGTTTGCCGGAGGGTATCGTCGTAGTACTCCCGTTTCCCTCTTCAACCGACGCTCAAGTACTCACTCTTAAGCGCCGACGATTTTTCAGACTGGCCGGTAGGACATTAACGGCCCTGTGGTAGGACAACCTTCTCCAATTAATACCAGCCTCCTCTCATTCAAATTGTTGACCTAAGGTGTGATACCCGTAAAATGTTCAGTTACGAACGTAATAGTTTGGGTCTGGCATCAAGCGTGATTTATGATACACGACAGTCTCCTAGAACATCTGGTGGCGAATGCCTACCGTGTACAGAGAAACTCATAAATTTAACGACTTCCAGAACATGTAATAGTTTGCATAAATAATTTACGAGTGTAGCTAAACTTCCGACACGGTTGTGAATTAACAACTGATAGATTCGGTTAGTTTCACTTGATGCTGAAATACGGATCGTGGTTCAGGTAGCGATATATGCGCTGTGAGAAAAACTCACGCTCCCTTATTTAAGCCGTGTAAGTGTCTATACAAGTTTATGTGCGAAACGAGACCTTTGAACTTTGATATTGTTTNGCTCCCTTATTTAAGCCGTGTAAGTGTCTATACAAGTTTATGTGCGAAACGAGACCTTTGAACTTTGATATTGTTGTTTTATGGTATGGAATAAAGATCACACAAGTAGCCGCTATGGTATAAGCGTTGTGTTCCGTTACCGAAGAAGACTGCTAGTTGATGTGCTGCATCGGGATTTGGTGTAGAGCCAAAATTCAGCTTTATGTTGAGCGTATAAGACATCTCATACATTCACACAGCTTCAAACGCATTGAGAGCATCCGAAAATCGTCATTAGCGTGAATGCATTTCAGTCGTAAGTGACGCAGGTGGACGTACACCTGAATGTGCTTGTTTCCACGAGTGAGTACGTTTGAATGTCCTTCCTGACTTCTTCGTTAAGCAACTGTTTTTTCATACGCTACATGTAAACTGAACACTGACTGCCACGAATCTACAGGCAGCTGCCATCGAATCGTCAATCAGGTAATGATATGAAGTTAAAATTTATTGATTGAAATTATGTTAACGACGAAGAAACAAACGGTTTAGTATGTTTACGTAAGTTCACTCATCATTCTTATTTATAGGGATCTATATGCACTTATGCATCATCTGGAGGTGGTGAGCGCGTTTGAGGCCGAGAAGCGAGGGAGCGATAAGGACTACACTGCCACGCGCATCAAGAACGCCATCGCCGCTACGCGCAAGGCTCTGAACTGGTGTGTAGTGTTCTCGTTGTGCTGCGTGTACCCATGGAACTTTAAGCGGCTGACCCTATAATTTTGTTGGTGGAAAGTCTGCAGCAAGGTTGAATACGAGCCCCTCAAGTAGTTCTGTATGCATATAACGCGTATATTTTCAGATATAGAGATTTGGAAAAGCTGTTTTTAACTATGTTGGATTGCTCTGAAATTGCGTTTCTGATGTGCGTAGTGTGTTGAAAGTAACCCACAGGCACAGTATGAAGTGTGTGCTCTTTTCCTAGTTCAGCACATTGGACGCACGTTCAATAGTTGTGTAAAAACGCAGTTCGAGTGCCAGGTGGGCGGATCTCTTAAGCACAACCATTAAGGGTCTATACTGTTACGTTTTATCTCCATGTCTGATTAAGTTTTAGTTTTCGTTTAGATTTACAGGCTAACGTTTTTACTAATAAATTTTATGAGGACATCTGGTATCGAAAGGAGAAGTAAAATATTCTCCAGAAAAATCCGTGTAAAGAAAAACTGAACTTACAGGTCACGCAAATATAGACGGTCTCCCTCCTATTTTCGACCAATGTGGCGAAACAAGCTCTCAGTTGCTTTTACGATCCCTTGTGTAATCGAGCATGTCTTTAGCAACGGAACGCCGTACGGGTTTTCCAGTAAGTGCACTGATGTAAGGAANTCCCTTGTGTAATCGAGCATGTCTTTAGCAACGGAACGCCGTACGGGTTTTCCAGTAAGTGCACTGATGTAAGGAATGGAACATGGCCGAAGAATAATTCTGCGACGTGCACCCGACACTAAGATGGAGTCAAGAGTGCATTAATGCCCAGGGTGCCACCGCATTGCAGCACATCATCTTGGTGGTAGCTGGGGCACATCTGTTCGCAGTGATGGACTGGTGGGCGAGAGTCTGTATCTTGACCGTAAAGGGAAATCTACAAACCTTAAGAATATTTTCAAGGGTCATTTCCGGGAAACGAAGACGGATACTCTTCCACGAAAAAAAGTCCAGCGAATTTTGTGGTTAGAGTTATAGACTAAGGATGGAGAAAGACCGATTTCTGTCTTCGGCGCATGCCTGCAACATTCACTCGCCCATGGCCAGTACAACTGTCATAGTCGCGTGGTCAACAGTGATGCTCGTGTTTGTTTGCACAGTAATTTCCACCAGATCCGCCCTTTTAAACGGTTTGAGTACTTTGACTAATTTAAACATACGTATTCTAGTTGCATTAAAACTAGGTTCGAGGAGCTGTAAAAACATTAAGAAATACTTAATTATGTAAAAAGTGATACTGGCAATAAAGCAGTCGAGCGTTGGAACACATCTTTGGTCGACGTGACCACGACTGTTATCTGTTTGCCTCTCCAACACACGCTCTTCTGATACCACCGGAGGTGTTCACGACGATGAGCAGGTGTCAGGGATAAATAAGCGTGCCAGGGGAACACTACATCGTAAACCCGCCTCCAACACTGGACTGGTCAAGCTCAGAGACTCTGAGTGCGCGTGCGGTTGCTGCTCCGTCAGTCAGGGCGGCCTGTCGAGGCGCTCATCAGTGCAGCGAGGTGGCACTGGTGGAGTCGGACGGCTGTGGGAGCCCCTTGGCAGCCCGTCTTCCCCACCACTGACTGACTACTGACATGCCATGCCCCGAGTGGTAATTTTGTGGAACGTCCAGCCACCTTCCCGGAGTCCCACTGTACGGCCACAATCAAAGTCACTTAACTTGTAGGCATTGCACACACACTCTGTGATACACGCGCGATGGAATCGCACAGCCAACTGCACTCGTCGTCTTGTCCGACGACCTGCGATAAGACACTTTGTCTAATGGCTGCAAACCGGTGCAGGCGAGTGGCGCACTTCCATTTACGACCAGAGTGCTCTTTACACAAGGGCAGTTTATGTTGTAAACCCCGTTTGGAATGGACGATGTTTACTACACGTTCTGCATACATTTCCACTAATATGTGTGATAGCCCTACGTTACGAATTTCTTATGTCGGGTCATCCTTAACTCCAATTTGAACACAACTACGAGATTAATCATATTTTATTAGACATGGAGCTATAGAAAGTTGCGCAATGAGCCTCGTGTTAACTTCAATGTGAATTATGGACAGCATCACACGCCGTGGACGACTTTATGACGTACGAAGCTAGACGGGATTCGCTTGCGTCATAAAAAATCGTTCTTCACTGTTTACAGGCAGGATCTTCTTCCACGATACAAGCTCACGTTTAAATGAAGGTGGAAATATCAAGCGCCTTTCGGCGTTAAAATCTGACGCGCACTATACGGAGTCCTGCAATACGACAATGCGCAAGTATAAATAGATCTTGTTGCTAAAATTGATACTGTCACATTTATACTTAAAAAATGGTTGCTTTGAGATTGTTTGTTAGCGCAAAGACATATATTGATCAATTTTGGACTAGATAAAGTACTTGTTACTTTGATATGCTTGACTTTTAGGCATGACATCTGTATTAAGCAAAAATATACATAAAATTAATTGCTTAAGTGTTTGAGATGGTGGTCGATGCAATGACCATACCTTTAATAATTAGGCTCAGTGTCAAGTCCTGCTACAAAGAAAATGGTGTAAGAATGTTAATACAGATTACCTTCTCTTTACGTGTACATGTATTTTACAACACATCCATAATGATTCCCATTGTCTGAGAATGTTGGGCAACGAAAATAAGTTTTGATAATGTCAGAGACTGAATATACTCGTTAAGCAAATGACTGCCAATTTTAAAAGTCCTGANAATCAAAGTCACTTAACTTGTAGGCATTGCACACACACTCTGTGATACACGCGCGATGGAATCGCACAGCCAACTACACTCGTCGTCTTGTCCGACGACCTGCGATAAGACACTTTGTCTAATGGCCGCAGACCGGTGCAGGCGAGTGGCGCACTTCCATTTACGACCAGAGTGCTCTTTACACACGGGCAGTTTATGTTGTAAACCCCGTTTGGAATGGACGATGTTTACTACACGTTCTGCATACATTTCCACTAATATGTGTGATAGCCCTACGTTACGAATTTCTTATGTCGGGTCATCCTTAACTCCAATTTGAACACAACTATGAGATTAATCATATTTTATTAGACATGGAGCTATAGAAAGTTGCACAATGAGCCTCGTGTTAACTTCAATGTGAATTATGGACAGCATCACACGCCGTGGACGACTTTATGACGTACGAAGCTAGACGGCATTCGCTTGCGTCATAAAAAATCCTTCTTCACTGTTTACAGACAGGAACTTCTTCCACGATACAAGCTCACGTTTAAGTGAAGGTGGAAATATCAAGTGCCTTTCGGCGTTAAAATCTGACGCGCACTATACAGAGTCCTGCAATACGACAATGCGCAAGGTATTATAAATAGATCTTGTTGCTAAAATTGATAATGTCACATTTATACTTAAAAAATGGTTGCTTTGAGATTGTTTGTTAGCGCAAAGAAATATATTGATCACTTTTGGACTAGAGAAAGTACTTGTTACTTTGATAGGCTTGACTTTTAGGCATGACATCTGTATTAAGTAAAAATATACATAAAATTAATTGCTTAAGTGTTTGAGATGGTGGTCGATGCAATGACCGTACCTTTAATAATTAGGCTCAGTATCAAGTCCTGTTACAAAGAAAATGGTGTAAGAATGTTAATAACGATTCCCTTCTCTTTACGTGTACATGTATTTTACCACACAACCATAATGATTCCCATTGTCTGAGAAGGTTGAACGACGAAAATAAGTTTTGATAATGTCAGAGACTGAATATACTCGTTAAGCAAATGACTGCCAATTTTAAAAATCCTGANACGAAAATAAGTTTTGATAATGTCAGAGACTGAATATACTCGTTAAGCAAATGACTGCCAATTTTAAAAATCCTGAGTGTACTCACAGTTATGACGTTCTTCTCGAAGAGGTATGATTTAATGTGGTTTTTAATAAGGTGTTATTAACATTTCTCGTAAGAGAGGATGAAATCATCCATATAAAGTTCATGCAATTCAGCAACGGCCACGTAGAAACAAAAACAAAAAATCTATCTCACATGAATTGAACTTTGGAACCTTTATCATGATCGCTGTGTTGCCTCAAATTGATAGTATAAAGAGAACGTTAACTTTGTATTTAACTTTTTTAATAGTGGGAAGTAAATACTAATGAAACTCTTTCTTATGAAAAAAAAAAAAAGAAATATATTATATGTTATACTGTTATATAGTAAATTACGAGGAGACAGCGGGAACCATTTACGTGCGACAAGAACACAGAAGGTTTATTTATTCGCTAGTTTTTGAGAGCATTACAACTTCATCATGAATAATTTATCAGGTGTGAACGCAACAGAAAATTAGCTGAAGTGTCCGAAGAGGGAAGTATGTTCCGAACATGTACTTAAGAGGCCGAGGACAATCAATTAAAACGAGACCCTAGTTGTTACGCAGCCTGCCCACAAAAACTGTTTCTTAGCGCCCACGTAGTCGTGTTCCCCAGACTCGATAATTAATTTATGCCGTTGTGGAGACCAATTAATCGCATGTCAAGGAGCAATAGACTCGTGTAACCTGCGTTCTGATTGTATCGACAGCGCGCATGGGCGTCCATGAAATCTGCCACCGCGCCTCCTTAACTGTTACTGGATGACTCAATCAGCTGTGGGTTCGATCTACTACCCACGGTGAAAACATTCGCCGCTACACTCGCACGCAACGATACTGGGTGCAGCAGTCGCAGAAAATGTACAGACAGATGTCTCCACTAAGTTTTGTTTACTGCCTCGTCTCACTGGTTTAATTAAGCCCAAACCACTGCGAATGTAACTTAATTGTTGCTCGTCAACACTCAACTTTTTGCTCGAACTCAGGACTCTTTGCACTGTATGGTGGTGTAACTGCTAATAGCGTCACTTCAGTCGGGTACCACAAATACGCACACTCTTTAAATGGTACACCTGCAAAATTATTAATGCCAGAAAAATGTGTGTTATCCNCGGGTACCACAAATACGCACACTCTTTAAATGGTACACCTGCAAAATTATTAATGCCAGAAAAATGTGTGTTATCCATTTAATGCAATACTTGAAAACATTACATAGCTATATATATTATTCCCAGTATGATTAAAATGGTTTTCATTTCTGTTTTAGGGAGTTTTAGCAAATGAATAAAGCTCTAAAACAAAAACAATTTTTTCCCATTTATCGAAAAGAAACTATTGAATATTATTTGTTTATAATTATTCATAGCTGTATAAACCGGAATCCTACTTGTAGTNCGGGTACCACAAATACGCACACTCTTTAAATGGTACACCTGCAAAATTATTAATGCCAGAAAAATGTGTGTTATCTATTTAATGCAATACTTGAAAACATTACGTAGCTATATATATTATTCCCAGTATGATCAAAATGGTTTTCATTTCTGTTTTAGGGAGTTTTAGCAAATGAATAAAACTCTAAAACAAAAACATTTTTTTCCCAATTATCGAAAAGAAACTATTGAATATTATTTGTTTATAATTATTCATAGCTGTATAAACCGGAATCCTACCTGTAGTGGGTTTTAACACTTTAGCATGCATTCCGTTGAGAGAAGAATTATAGAACATAATAAGGTAGTAAGTACCTTCTGTTATGGATATGAGTGCACGTCAAAGGTTTTCATTTCGCATCTGCAACAGGTTCAACTGAGTCGGTCGTGAATTTTCTGATTTCAAGCTGGCAGCTCTCTTTTACGCCGAATACACGAGAGTGCAACTGAACACGCAACTTTATCACAGCCTTCATTCTCAAGCTTGCACGATGACTCAATCGAACTCCACCTCACGCTACTACCCGGCCTAAAACAAAAGATTACAGTGCGCACATTATATTTTTTCGAAAGATGGTTTGAAAGAGCGCTGCTAATTATGTACGTAGTTTCTTGTGTTAAACGAGAATAAACACAAATATTGAAATATGTTTACCTAAACCTGCTTTCTATAATATAAGTGGGACATGTATAAAAAGTATTTCTTTGTTTGTAGTAAATTAAAATTGTTGTGGCAACAAAGAGACAAACAGATCCATAACAATAAACTAAGCGAAACATATGTCACACGTGTAATAAGTTTGGCTATTAACTAGAGTTCCATTTTGGGAAAGAATGTATATGCAGATTATTATGAGTGTTTTCTACAAAATACGAATAAGGCACTAAATGTCGAAGCGTTATATATCTCATAGCTTCATTCACGAAAAAGCCTGTAAAACAGTTTTTTTTTCAAACGAATTTGAGGTTCTCTTTGGTTATGTTTCATTTGCATTAATTACATACAGGAAGGCATGTTCAAGATGTATGAATTTAATAAACTCGAAACTAAAGGGAAATAAAAAATTTCAATAGCAATATGGGGCGTAATTTCGACCGACGTGGTAACGGTGTGCTAAGTAATTTTGGTTGAAATTAGTTTAAGTATACATGCTAGAGGGGGGCGGACGAATGCAGATGCATGTACTTAGATCACTCTAAATCTGAAACAGTGAGAATTGGGCCAAATCAGTGAAAATTGAGCAACTGATAATCAGTGCCTGATAACTAATTAATATGATTGCTGAATTTCAACTGGTTTATTTGTGATTGCCACTAAATGTCGTGAATTCCATTGCCATAAGTCACGTATTCCCAATTCATTTCCTTGATTTGCCAGTCAGCAGTAGCTTATCAACTGAATTTCAGTTAATGTTATTTCACTGATTGATATAACTTATTCGAGCTTAGAGTGAAGGTCATCCTATTTAAATATAGATTTAGATATTGGAGAAATTAATTGTTTCTGGAAATGGATAACATAAAAATCCGCTATTTTCACAATGTACCAAAGTTTTCTTCCGTGGTCATCAGGCTTTCAGTTAAGTAAACCATTATCCAGTTGTTGACTTTCAGTATTTGACGGTGCCTGTTAAATTTCAAATCGATGCGATAACTGAACGAATAATTATTGAAGTCAAACTCTCCAATGAAACTAGTGCAAGTCGCGTTTAAAATTAGACAATTTATATTAATCAGAAAGTCGATACTGTTTTGAACGCTAATAGTTTGAAAAATATTTCACTTGTAGAGGCGGAAACGACCGCCGATTGCAAAGTGGATGTGCGGATCGAGGCGTTGAAAAGCTGAAGGAATCTCACAGCACTTGCCCACATCAATCGAGGGTTGTCATTCATCCACACACTATACATCGCGAAAGGGCCTAGGGAAGTCGGTGTAATTATGCACTGGACTCCATATGCTTACTTAGATTTCAGTGCGATGCAGCTCCGCTCAAATGGTCTTCAAGGGGCAGTGAGAGTCCAACCCTCTTTACGAATAAAACATTTTTGTGCACCTGGTGTTCGGAGGCCTGTATAAAACGAATATGGCATGTACGATGGCAGAAAGGTTTGCATTTGGCTTAAATCCATGTATAAAATTGATCTAACAAATATTTTTAACTAAACAATATTATAAATAAAAAAAACACTGATTGAAATTTATTTGTTGGTCCAACAAAATTTATTCTATAACCAAAATTAATTTTGCAATGGTGTAATGCAGGCGTTCTCAACCTGGGGGTGCATCCCCCCCCCCCTCCAGGTGGGGACAGGAGAATTTCAGGGGAGGCGCGATAAGCTGTGGAAATTGGAATTTCAAAACAGCTAAATCTAAACAGTATACAATTTAGGTTTTCTGTTAGCTTTTCTACATTTTTTCAAAATTTAAACTATGTCAAATTTTTACAAGGGAAATTTCGGTTGTTGAGTTGGCATTAGTGGCCACTGCCGCACAGTGAGGCGAAAAGTGTGGCTGTATTGGCTGGCGTGAACCTGCCGCCTTTGAATTTATGCTGTGGTCGCAGACGGTGGAAGACGGGAACGATACTTGCAGGTCAATTACTTTAGAATAATAGTTCTGAGAAGAAAGTTGTATTAGACCCGTAGCAAGGTGTAGTTTTTTTTTGTAAGCTACTAAGTACTTGGTGAAGTGTAGGAGGTTTTTCCACGTCTGCCTTACTGTACGCCGGCGCGTGGCCACCTAACATAACCTTCCACCTAACGTAGGCCTAACCCCTAGTTGTCAACTGGCTGCAGTCTAGGCTAGGTTATATTTTGTTAATTGTGGTTAATATAGTGTGTGTGAGTGGCAGTGTTTTGTGTAGTACCTTACGGCTAAATATGGCAAAATCATTGCCTAAGAAAATACTGTACAGTGATGACTATATTAAGTGCGGATTTTCATACGTAGAGAAAAATGGAAACCATTTACCTCAGTGCGTTATTTGTCACGTTGTTCAGAGTAACGATGCAATGCGGCCAGGTCGTTTGGAACGTCATTTGACAACCAACCACGCCACCCTGACAGACCAACCAGCTGAGTTTTTTGTTACAAAGAAAATCTCATTGGCACGGATGGAACTGGATTGAACTGGAAGTTTTAATTTGGAAAATGAAAAGGCCATTGAAGCTGCTTTTAAGATCACCTTGCTTATCGCCAAAGACAAGAAACCACATACTATTGGCGAGTCCCTTATAAAACCATGTTTACTAACAGCTTGTAGTACTGTTCTTGGTGGAGAAATGTGTAATAAGGTTGCAAAAATATATTTTTCAAATGACACAGTAAAACGCAGAATTGATGAAATGGCTGAAGATTTGGAAAATCAAGTAATAAAATAGCTGAATAAAATCCCCGTTTTTTTCATTGCAATGTGATGAAACAACTGACATTTCTAAGCACTCTCAGATGTTATTTTACTGCAGGTTTATTGACGGGAAACAGTGCATTGAGGAAATATTGTTTTCTCAAACTCTACAAACTACAACAAAGGCTGTTGATGTATTTTCGGACTTATGTGGCTTTTTGGCAGAAAATAATCTTCCTCGGGAGAACGTCATTGGGATATGTACTGATGGGGCCCAAGCTATGACAGGATGCCGATCTGGATTCATTGAACTGGCAAAACAAAAGAACCCAAACATAATTGGTTCTCACTGCATCATTCCCAGGCAGGCTCTGGCTTGTAAGACTCTGCCTGAATCACTTAATACTGCTTTAAACTTGGCAATTAAAATAGTCAACTGTGTCAAATCTAGCGCTCTAAACATTAGACGTTTTGAGGTTTTGTGCCAAGAGTTGAACAGCGACCAACAAACTCTTCTGTACCACACAGAAGTACGTTGGTTCTCTAAAGGCAACATGCTATCTAGGCTGTTCAATTTGAAATCCGAAGTTGAGATTTTTTTTATGAGTTCCAGTAAAGAAGACCTATACATACAATTTACAGAAGATAAATTTATTTTTTACTTAGCATATTTGTCTGACTCCTTAGAATCACTCAANACCTATACATACAATTTACAGAAGATAAATTTATTTTTTACTTAGCATATTTGTCTGACTCCTTAGAATCACTCAAAGTACTTTACTTGAAGTTACAAGGACAGAGAAATATTCTGAAGACAAACGATGCAGTTAAAGGTTTCTTGGAAAAAATTTATCTCTGCCAACGCCGTCTTCAGAGTTTAGAACCTAACTTTTCANCGATGCAGTTAAAGGTTTCTTGGAAAAAATTTATCTCTGCCAACGCCGTCTTCAGAGTTTAGAACCTAACTTTTCATCGTTTCCAAGGCTCTATGAACTTTTCGATGATACTCAAATTGTTCAATTATAATTCAAAGATAATTTGAAGGACTTGATTTTAACACATTTGGTTTCTTTGCAAATCGAAATAGGAGACTATTTCCCAGACATTTGTTCAGAAAACTGGCAGTTTAAGTTGGTGAGAGATCCTTTCAAAGTTGATGTGGACATACTTCCTGCTTTTCTTCAGGTACAGACAATCGACCTAAAATGTGATTCTCAAGCAAAGGCTGAATTCCCAAACATGACTGNCCTGCTTTTCTTCAGGTACAGACAATCGACCTAAAATGTGATTCTCAAGCAAAGGCTGAATTCCCAAACATGACTCTTGAAGACTTTTGGTTGAGCTCTTTGCCTGTGTGCCCACAAGTGTGCTTGGAAACTGCAAAGTTATTGGTGCAGTTTTCATGAACCTATCTGTGTGAGGCAGGATTTTCTACACTAGCTGTTCAAAATGATTTGAGATGTGCATTGTCACAATTGCAACCAAACATAAACAAACTTGTGAAAGACAAACAGTGCCAGCCCTCTCAATAAATTTGTCGGGTAACAAATTATTAAAATGCCAAACATATGTATAGTTACAACTAATTAATAAATTAGTGAATGCACTCTTTTAACATTATATATGTTTTTAAATACAAAATGTTACTTTCAAACAGTTTTTTTAATGTATGTATAATAATAAAGCTAATGTTAAAATACTTGAATTTTAATGTAACCTATAGCAGCACTGTAGGGATAAGTTGAAATTTTAGTTTTAAATATTTTAAAATAAAATAATTTCAATAAAGTGGGGGGGGGATGACCACATATATTAGTTAAAAGGGGGGCATGAACTTTAAAAGGTTGAGAACCCCTTGTGTAATGGATTGACGTAAAGCCCTAATTGTGAGTGACTTTGAAAAGTGAAAACAATGTTTTGTGTGCGGGTAGTAGGTGTAAGGCGTGTGCATGTCGGCGGGAGGGACAAAACACGATCGTGTTATTATTTCCCCGGCCCTACGAGCAGAGGGTATATATATTTTTTTTTTTTGGCGCTGCATGACGGGCGCCAATTACCGCGGGCTTGCGACCTTCCATGGCTCCCCTGCACAAGAGGCCGAGCAGCGCCGCACTTCCTTCCCCGGTTGGCTGTTTGTGGACAAGGCGAGCCGGCCGGGGGCTGATTGTGATCGCTCGCCGCTGTTCTATTGTTTCGCCGCAGCCGCTATACCTCTCCATGCCAGCTCACAGGCATTCCCTGTCTGCAGCGCTGTGCCTCGCCTCTCACCCGGCCGCCACGGTTTATTGGCAAGGGCGGAACCAGGAAGGGGCTCAGATAGCTTGCGAACTTGCCGCGAGCTTGACATTTTACTTGAATTTGCCTTGCCGAGCAAACTTGTCATGTCTCGTGTCATTCAAGCTTGATTCAAGCAAAATTTCTCATAACCAGCACAAACTTGCTAACTGCAAGCTTTTAGATGGCTTGAATTACCCTTGTAGGTTGCCTTAAGCTTGCATNATAACCAGCACAAACTTGCTAACTGCAAGCTTTTAGATGGCTTGAATTACCCTTGTAGGTTGCCTTAAGCTTGCATAAATTTTACTAGTCAAGATTGACAAGCTTGACTTGTGGAGACTAGTTAGAGTGAATCAAGCTTGATTCAAACTTGTTGGTTTGATTCAAGCTTAAAACTCAAGCCGATAACACTATTTGGGAGAGATGGGGCTAAAGCTCATGTGCTATGGGGCCACGGTGGTGCAGCGGCTAGAACGCTCGCTTCTCCCCAAGAGGAACCGGATTCGATTCCCGGCGGGGTCGCTCCTGGATTTTCGCACGTGGGAACCGTGACGGACGATGCCGCTAGTGAGCGGGTTTTCTCGGGGATCTTCCGTTCCCACCACCCTTGCATTTCGGCGCTGATCCAGACTCACCTCGCTTCACCTCCAACGGCTCTCAAGACCACGAACTCAAAAGTCGCCCAAACCTCTCCACTCCCATATGCCACGATGAAAGTTTCCTTGGAAGATTCCGTGCANTCCAACGGCTCTCAAGACCATGAACTCAAAAGTCGCCCAAACCTCTCCACTCCCATATGCCACGATGAAAGTTTCCTTGGAAGATTCCGTGCAAGCTTGCATGTCCGCTGGTGTGGATGGTTCTATGGAAGATTTGGGCGACTGCTTTCCTATTTTCATGGAAGTTCTCGTAATTAGTCGTGTGCAGTTTCCAATGGGAAAATTTCCCACTAGGTTGAAATTTGAGCTAGTGAGAGAGTGGGTCGTGGAGTCCGGTACTGACGATAGTTGTAATTTGGTTTATTTCCTCTTGATAAACAGTAATAAATCCATTAAACACTAATAAATAGCCAATAAAAACTGCGAAAATGTTTACTGATGCTGTAACAGCATTATGTGAAAATTATGGCAAACAACCGCGTTTACTTAAAACAAAAAGTCCTGGTTATCACTACAAAAAAATTAGGATCTGTGCGTTAACGGATTCTGCAGAAGTCGTGAGTGAAGTTCGTTTCCGGACCACAGCTGTAGAAGTAGAGTCATAACAAGAGCACTCACCTTTACTTGTGCGGTAACAAGTATCGTGTGACATGTTATTCCACAGAAACCTTCATGCCTCCTTGCACGCAGGCTTGAATAACAGGTCTCTTAGAATAGCTTCTACCCCGAGTTTATGTGGAATATTGTACCGTGACACATTAGCTTGAGATCCTCCCTTACATCTTGGTCTTATACTGGATAAAATGAGAGTAATCTCGAAAGAAAGCGCACTGCTAATAATGCAGTTTTAACACATACACTTACAACTTTTAAAAGTATTTATAACGCGCATCTACCAAGTACAGACATTTATATGCAGCATTAGAGTTTATACTTACTGATAAAGCAAATAGTTTAATCGTTATGCACACCTCAAGTAGCCCTCTGCTTAGGGGATTTCTAGTTCCGCCATTGCGGCTGTTCACTATCAACTGATCACTTTTGAAATGTACCTTTGAAATATGTACTTACCATACCTACTTATATGTTAAAGGCACACTGGCTGGCATACGCTCAATAAAGTTAGTATCGACGGTGGGTATGTTAATGTGACATATAGTGGAAGAATACGCAATGTGCATACAAGTGAATAAGTCATTTCAGTAACTGAACTTCTCCATGCTGCTGCATTTTGAGATATTCACAAAATATAATGTTTCCGTCTTTAGAAAGTGATTGAAATCGACTCAGATTTTTAAAGCTCACAATGAGATGATGGTGCATTCTAACCTAGCAGACAGTATATAATATAGAAGAAAGGGACAAACTACATTAGCACCCATCCTCGCAATTCCCTCATGGTATGTGTAAAACTTAGTAATTTTATCTTTTTAATTATGAATGTTGAACTCAATGACAATATTGAGGGCGGGGTAGTGGTATTTATTTAACTCGGGTTTGTGTGATAAATAAGGCGAAGAGATGAAGGCCTCGAAGAGGGCTGGTATGATGGTCTACAGTTCTTCTTGTGATAGGCATTTTTCACGAATAATTTTGGTAAAATTATGAAACTTTAAGCTCCTTCGTTTGTACGTTATTTGTTGTGCTGTAGCGAGACGTATTGTTGTTATCGTTTAGTGACTTTGTTTTTAGCTTCACGCTGAGTTCTTCACACATACAGCATGTGTCAACTTGTGATCTTCCAAATAACAAATTGAAACTTTCATGGAACATTTTTAAAAAGGAACTGGTCACTACAACATTCAGATGTTTCTCTTTGGAATGTTCGTGCAGTAGGCGGACATTAAGTTTGGCACTGAGGAATTTCACATATCTTGTTGTAAAGTGTCCCTTTTTTGTGGGGTACGATTTGGTATGGTTTTCCACTGTGGCACATATATGACCAACAGTACCATTTCCTGACCTACGTTTCCAGTACACGTCATCAGGACTCTTACCGGTAGCAAGTAGTGCACCTAGTTTGGCGATTAAATGCTTTGAACTACTGTGCATACTGAAAAATGCTTTTCTGCAAACTTTCGGTGCTACAATTTACAGAATACTTAAAGTTCTGGCGTCGAGGTTTCCTATTTTCATCATCAGGATCCTTTAAAGACCTTCGTTTAATTTCTTCAATTTATATTAGTGGCTGCAAGTTACTGACATAAAACTTAAAAAAATTCGTTTCCGATCTCCACGTGAAACACTTTTAAATTTTGAAAATGTTCTAGGATACCCACACACTTTGCTCCAATCGTCTTGGCGCACAAGTTTTCTTGATAAGTTATGTAGCATTCAAAAAGGCATTGCCAAAAATTGGAAAGCAGATCCAGCGCCCAGGGGTGATGGTAGTGGTCATGAAAACAAATATGAGACAATGATGATAAATGCATTAAATGCCATGAGTTCTATTTCGAAGACAAGAAATGTGAAGTGTGATTGATGTGGATCAAGTGATATAATTATTGCTACGAGAATTGTGCTCAAGTAAATGACTGGCGAATAATTGTATTTGCGAAAGCTGCGCTGACGGTTAACTGAAAAAAGTGGATCTAATCTGATGAGTGGTATCTAGAAATGTGAACTCTCACTATCTGGTACTAAACGACTTATGAAATCATAATATACAGTAAAAGCTTTTCAGTTATCTCCAGTAATTATAAAAGATGTTTGATTGCTCTAGCCTTACTAATTATTCTACGATTAATAATATTCATAAAAACTTAACGACTGTTTGAAATTTAATTTCCTCCTAGGATTAATCTGCATTTAAATATTTGATAATCGGGTAGATTACTCCAGCAATATCTACTATGGAAATCATGAAATTGAGCGACTATCGTATGAAACGTGTAAGAAATAAGGTTGCCTCCCAAGGAAGGTAGAATACACAGGATGTGTCATGACGTCACACACTGTAGGCTATGGTAAACCACGCCCTACTCACACCTCAATTTGTCTTACTTCATAAATTATTCAACAAGTGGTAGTAGCTGTTCAAGGGTGGAAGTTAATAAACTACACATTATTTTTTTAACATTGCCGAATGAATGTTACCACATTTTGGAGTCCGTCTAAGAAGAGTTATCACCTGCCAGGCTTTAGGATATTGAAGAGGCTAAAATTATTATTTAAAAATTTAGCATATTACATCCTTTTTCTTTGTGAAATAACTAAAAAAAATATTAAGGAGTTATGACAATAGAGCAAAATTACTTTTAAAAAAAGAATAAGACTATTTATACGAATTTTAAATTCATGCATTAATTAAGTACAAATTTCAAAATAGAACCAAATAAATACGTTGAAATATAGATCAGAACAATAATTGTTCTGATCTATATTTCATCGTAATAATATGATCAATTATTGATCATATTATTTAAATGCCATGAAAATTATTTCTGGGTTTTTTTTATGTGGTTAGCCGTTTTTAAATAAAAATTTAAAGTCAAAATAACTAGAAGTTAAACCCTTTCGATGGACGAATCGAGCGTCGTGTTTCAAAGAAATTACAGTATGTTATTCCTTTCACTTTATTAAACTTTTTAGCTAAAACCAAATTTTAAGTTAAAACAATTTGATTAATATTAAACGAATTAACATTTTAAGTTAAAATTACTATATTTAAACTTAAAAACATGATGAATGAAAATTTTCAAACGAATAGGTATTTTATGAAGTTATAACTGACATAATGTCACAAAACAACAAAAATTCTCAAAGTGTAAAAAAGTGTTTGTCTCTTGAACAGTTTTGAATAAGTGCAGTTTCGATAGCAAGGTGGGAGGTTTTGATAATTGACTGCTTCCACAGTACGATAATATTATAATTAAAATGCGGGGATAACAATTTCCAAGCAAAGAGCTTTATAGTTCAGCGCAGGTGGCCGCCATACCTGAAGTGTGAAATTAAATGAGGCTCCGTGAAGAAGCAGTAACGGAATGCAAGTGTGGAAGCGGGAGGGCCAGGGAGGATACGGAGTAACCCCGCCGGGAATCAAGCCCTGCCCGTTATGGTAGGAGGCCGGCGTGCTAGCCATACTGTCACAACGGCACGCTGTCCTGAAAGGGTAACGTGGGCCCAAATTGTGTACAAAATTATGTAACTTGTTTCTAACCA
This sequence comes from Clitarchus hookeri, assembly GCA_002778355.1. Classification (NCBI taxonomy): domain Eukaryota; kingdom Metazoa; phylum Arthropoda; class Insecta; order Phasmatodea; family Phasmatidae; genus Clitarchus; species Clitarchus hookeri. Next base: position 27,040 of record NQII01008199.1, read on the forward strand.
TTTTCTTAGGCAGTACACACTAAACGCAATTGATATACATAACATTATATTTGGATGGCTTACTACTTACTTATTAGAAAGAACATGGGTTTGTAATTCGCGGCTCCATTAAGTAATTATAATACCACAGTTATCCGGAAAATGCAAGCCAAAAATATTTAGTTTATACATAGGTGTAGTTAGATTGCAACAAAGTGTATATTATGTGAAATATATTCAGCAGATTTACTAACCAGTGGCAGTTTTTTTTTAGCAAATCTAAGCAAATTTAAAATTGAAAACTATAGACTTTTATCAACTATTGCAATATGGTATAGTTGCAGGCATTTAAACTTTGCAATAAATCTAACGCCATGAAAATCTATTAAGTATTTAAAATTCTGCTTTTGATATTATGTTTGGGGGTTCGGACACTGCGAAATGTTCCCGTACCACTTTATATTAAACAAGTAGCCATAGTATTCATACCTCTGAATTCATAGAGCACTATTGAAGGAACAAAGCCATTCAAAATTTTCCCCCTGTCTTTCAAGCAAGCTAACTTTTATGAATCATAAGCCTGCAGAATTAATACTTAAAAATATTCGCGGAAGTTACGAATAAGTTCACTGTCACTGTATTATCAGTTAAAAGACTCTTTATGCTTATATGACGAACATGAACGCCATTTTTATTTCGTTATACACATTTTTCTGGCTCATTAATATGTTTTCTGAAATATTTTGACTGTGTACTTCACGGGTACATGGACGATGAGATGCCTATATTTGTCGGACATATACTGGCAGGACATATTATTTCTTGATATTATTAACGCCGCCTTGATATATTTTATTCATATTTTACATACGTTGTTCTTTATATACAAATAATTGGCGTAGTTACAGCCTTCGATGGTTACCTGGTTCAGGTTAAAAAACCATTTATATACGTTTACAGTAGCCTACAAATGTAGTTCGTCAGGTGTAACATAAACAAACAACTAACAATAAATCAAAAGAACTTTCCAACCCCCGCCCCTATTTTTCTGAGATACTTGTACGTTGAACGTCAACTATTAAGTTTTACGACTTCCACAGAAAGACGGTATCGGAACCGAGCCAAGTAACAAAGCTGGCCATCACATTTCGTTTTTCTAAGAAGGTCAGACATACGCACCACTACTGTGTGTCAGTGCTGAGGAGGGGAAAAGATAAAGCGATTGCTCTCTCACCGCACGATGCCGCCACGGGCAAACAGAAGCGGTTATAGAACTACCTTGTGTCACACAATGAAACTAGATCTCAAAACGTGGGGGAAATATTTTACAGCTACGTCTTTGCCCAGTATTCTTTTACGTTCGGTAGTCTCACCACGCTTCAATTAATGGCGTAATTTAATGAAGAGAGGCGAGGTGCATAAAGTACCAATCACGTGACTCTTGACGATTGATGTTGTCTTTGAAGGTCGCCACCTGGACCCTCAGCTGATTCATTGTAAATAATGTTTCCGAGGCAACAATTGCAACATGTGCTGATGCTTATTAACTGCTGCAAATGCATTTTGTGCTCTCTCCCGGGGATAATACTGAGCACTTAGGAAAAGAGATAGGTTAAATAAGGTCTCTCCCAGCACAGAAAAGATAAATATTTGCATTTAAACTTCTGGGGACTACACTCCGGAATAGTATTTTAGTAACTGAAGCATTAACCCGGTTATAATACAGGACGAGTATAAAATAATACCCCAAATTTGAAGATCTAAAGTATCAAAACCAAACTACCTACAATCTTGATAAATCAATCAAATGAACCGTGGAACTGTAAAGTTTGTTAACCATATCTTCATAAGTTTTCAATGTGACCACCATGAGCGGCCCGAACGACAGTTACGCGATAATCAAACTCGTTCCACACTCTTGTCAGCATGTACGGTGTTACGGTTTGGATGGCGTCCGTAATTCTCGTTTTGAGGGCGTCAATGTTGGCCGGCAATGGTGGACGAAACACTTGATCCTTTATGTACCCCCATAGAAAAAAATCGGACAGGGTAAGATCCGGGCTTCTTGGGGGCCAGTGATGAAGAGCCTGGTCACCAGCTGCTCCTCGACCAATCCAGCGTTGCGGCAACGTCTCGTTCAGGTATCCGCGAGCAGCTAGGTGCCAATGGGGTGGCGCACCATAAAGGAAACATCAGACCATCCCCTTCAAATTGATGTGTCGAATGCGATATCGCTACCCCCTCACCACCTCAAACCGAGAGTTACGAATGCCATCCAAACCATAAAACCGTACATGCTGACAAGAGCGTGGAACGAGTTTTTTTATCGCGTAGATGTCGTTCGGGCCGCTTATGGTGGTCACATTGAACATTTATGAATGTAGGTAAACCAACTTCATGGTTACATGGTTCATTTGATTGGTCAATCAAGGTTGTTGGTTGTTTGGTTTTGATATTATATACTTTCAAATTTCAAATATTCTTTTTTACTTATTTTTTACATTTGTGACTACGAAACATTTTCTATAAACATTTAAAGAGAAACACTAATACTTTACTAGTACTCAGCTTTTACAGTTATGGCAATTTGCAACTAGTTTACTGTTAGCAACTGCCTATTGACGGCTGCCACTGAAAATAAGTTTCTTAAGTCTGAAAACCAACCTAAAGCGTTATGCTCATAAATTTCATGTTGTTTATGATAAAGCACAATCTTTGCAAATGGATATCTTATAAATACTTCGTTTATCATAAAAGTTGTGTCTATCCCTTATTATATGCAGTTTTTTAGTACCATCACATATATGGTGTTTATTTTACAAGCGAAAAGAGTGAAATACAAACAACCCCTTGTGGTTTGGGGTTTAGTTCTTTTCACTAAAATATTAAACTGTGTTCATTTATCTTTCTGACATTCATACTCGTTTCTTTCTGCTAAAATAGTAAAAACTGCTTCTGCAGAAAGTGGTTCGTTAACTTTTGCTGTCTCAGTTATTTTTTTCCAGACACTATATTTTAGCTTAACTTAGCAACTTTTTTCCAACCACTAACATTTAAAAAGTAGCTTTTTCCAAACCCTTAATTTTAACTTAACTTTGTTAGAATAATGCAAGAGTGGCAGCGATTATCTATGCGTATATTTTACTCACTGAGTTTGACATACAGATGTCGATGAAGTGTGCATGTGCACCGATTAGTAAAGGGAGGTGCGTTGGAGACAAGTGGAATTATATTTCCACAAAAATGTCTTATCTTTAGCAGTATAGTAATGTGTCCGTAGTTTATTTACGATACTGGTGTTCTGCACTATTTTTAAGATGTAATAATACTCTTTGTAAGATTTATAGAAATTTATAGTTAAAAATATGTTCCATAATATTTGTACTTGGGGAATTACTCTTCCCAGTATAGGTACACGGGACCAGAACAGACGTAAAACGAATAGGTACGCCGTAAACTATCGTCCCAGTACACGAGTATTTTGGACAAAGCAACTCACTCAAAAATATTATTTATTAGCGTGTCCTGCAGCACGAACCTGAGATTTGAATTTGTACCCGTACGCGAAAAAGTTTCCCCTCACTTGGTACAGAAAAATATAACTAATATAGTTCTTGTGCCCACCAACGTGATGTATAAGTATGAAGAATTCCACATCCAGACCTTGTGTTGTAAGCTAAATACGAGTTTGAGTGTTAAGTAGAAGCGTTTTTTTTTTAATGCAAACTATCGGTGCGAGTATTCTGGTTTTGACTACCGGATAAAAATTGCTGACGTGCATGCTATTCTTAGGTTTATTTTCAAATTTAATTTAGAGAGCAAGCCGTTCTTCAATCAGTTTTACTAGTTGGGGTGTTAACAAGCAATACGGTTACAATAATAATACGCTTGGTTATTCGTATAAAATCTAAAATGATGAAATATCGTGTTTCATAATCAGCTTGGCAACCACCTAACCACTAAAATGGCGTTCATGAATTATGACTCATCCGGGAATCGGACTCAAAGCATCAGAGATTCGGTCTGCTCTCGTCGTGAATAATTGGCACGCAAAATAACCGAGGTTCAGCGCTAAATTCAGGAGAAGTGGCTTTGTACGCATCATCATAGGGGAGGACGAGACAAGATGAACGGGGTCAGACGACGAATTGACGTTTAGTCCGTCAATAACGCATATAAAAAGTTGGAAACCATGTGACCTTTAGTGCCACCCCTTACCGCTATAAGCCAACAACAACAGAATTTCCACAGAGTCTTTGTTCGTCTGTTATAGAAGTCATCAAATTTCATGCGTCATTGTGATATTTTTGAAGGTAAGTTCGATATGATATTAAAAGAACACAGTATATCGTATGTAATTTATTAAACACCAGTCAGAAAAGCTTTTTCTTCTCACCTGGACGTAGTTCAAAGTAATGATACGTGTCCTGTGTGCAGTGTAAAATAAGTGGACCTTCCTGAAGAAGACTGGATTAAGTGTAATTTATGTAGTGAATGGTGGCACGACAATTGCTTCAATTATGAAGGAGGTGTACGATTTGTGTTTGGTTATTGTTAATGCGTGTGTGTGGGTAAACATAATAAGATACCTTTTAAAATCTTTGAGTTATAACATATTCTGTTAAAGGAATTTACATAACAAACAACGAAATTTTATTTTATCATAAATGAATTTAAAACCCACTATTAGAACCTCTAAACGTATATGACAGTCATCAAACTAGATGTTTTGTATGTTTAGTCATCTGGCCCCAAGAAAAATAAGGGGGGGGGGAGAGGCAAGTTGACGAATTTGCTTAAGTTATGAGTTTGCATCGATTAGCCGAAAATATTCCCTAAAAGTGTAACATTCTAGGCATAATATTGCTAGTAAAAACTACACAAAACTAAAATTAAAATTAGAAAAAAACAACTATTTGAAGATAATAAAGCGCGCTATTTAGCTATAGGCCAATACAGTATCTACCCAACTTTTTGATACAAACCTTTGAAAAACCACCCTATGATTAACATGCCTGTCTTTATTTTAAATAAATCATTTAGAAGAAACATTTAATACTGTTAGTAATATTAAATAATTGTATGTTTAATTAAACAAAACTTTCACTTAGATATTTACAATAAATTTTATTTACTACGTAATCGAAATAATGGCAGTGTCAGCAGCGTGGTGTTGACAACGGCTAGTAAGCAATGGTTCGCATGTAAAATGTAGTTAAATTGAGTTTTGACTCGCTTCACGCAGGTCTAAAGAAAACTTCTCTTATTGAAATACTTACATTTTCACGTAGCACTGGTGAAGACATGTTTCATCGTTATGTAAGAAATACTAATTTTTTTATTGTCTGATCAGTGCAAAATGAGGACTGCGTAAATTCTTGTCCCTTAGCTTTTTTTTTCGTGAAGAAAAAAGCTAGGCGCAGCGTGTGTTTTATTTTTGTTTTTCCCATCTTGATTTTTTTCCGCATTTGCGTTTCTCAGCACTCGTTGCAGGCGAATGGCAGTACAATGTTTTCGATTTTATCAAATGTTACGTTTTTGTCATAAATAATGGTGCCCGGATTCGTGATACATAATTAAGACGTGATTTTAGTGCTAAAGATTTGTTAAATTTGTTTTAAGTTATTATGGGACAGTCTATGTTAAAAATAGTAAAGACAAATTATTAACGTGTAATGAGCGTAATGCGCTATGTCGTTAGTAACCCATATGTTTTAAAAACCTGTAAAATAATTACCAATCGCACTTTTATCAGTACAGTTACAGTTAAGTCTTAAAACATACGTAAATATGGTCGAACATTGTAAATTTTTACGTTTCGCTTATTTAAATACAACAGAATTGTTAGGAGGTTGAAGAATGTAATTTAAACAAAGAACTTAATGCATGAAACAGAAGCCACATGACAATGTTTTGGTTTACCAGTAGGGGAAGAATACGTTATTAGCACATAAAAGAAACACATAGAAGGGCTTCAGAAAAATGTAAAGTGACCGCAAATGGACTATATATGTTATTCTAAAGCTTAAAATCTTCAGCTTCACCCGTCTTCCAACTTTGTACGACTATAGTCATAAACTCGAAATGCCTGCGTCTCAGGTGAATCCGCATGCGCTTTATTTCTAGAGATTCATCATCACTCAATAACGCGAATCGAATCTAAACGTTAGTAGTGATCACAGGGGTTTATTCTGCATCGTCGTGCCAAGACATTTACTGTGCCACCATATTTAATTTATTCGGTAATAACACAGGTCGCTGAAAATTTTAATGCTTTTTTTAGGACCAAACATTTTAACCACAAGATATTTAAATTAGACATGAAGATTTTATATTGATCTTTATAAACATGAACATATATATAAATATATATATATATCAACAATAACGACTTATGTATGACTTCTTATTAACTGTGTCCAATGTTTCGTATATTTAAACTATATTACTTTTGTTTCATATCTATTTTTAGTAGTTCATGTAGGAATACATTTACTGGACCCGTAAAAACAAACGTACAGCAATCGCTCGAACAAATATTTATGTTAATGTAGTAAAAATGTAATCAGTATTTCACACTGAACGTAATTTAACATTTTTATTTATCACGCTTGCATTTAACTCATCTACGAAAGAGTATGCCAGACAGCTCATACATGTAAAGCAGCACATATTAAAGACAGGAAACGAACCATCCACATTCTGCGGCGTAATTCGGCGTGCTAATAGTCACGACCCCACGTCGGAAATTATAGCGGCACTGAAAATGAAGTGCAAAACTGGGAGTAACCTGAGAAGTATGGCCGGATACACACATGAGTTGTTTTATAAGACTTTAGTTATAGTTATATTTGAAAACATTTAATCTCAAAGTCACGTTTCGTGATTAGACGATTTTTAATTGTTTGCCAGCGAATCGCAGACTTTCAGCATCGGTGTAACATTATTACGTTGCTCCCAGTAAAGGATGAAAGTTCCTTCTCACAAAATCATTCGAGCAGTAATCAAAATAAGAGCCGCAGATACGCACGTATGCTATCACAGCATAGGGAAAGCGGGAAAAAATAACAGGCGTTATCGTTCGAGTACAGAACGCGCCAGCCCACTACGTTAAAATGCTCTATAAATTGTCCACACCTTGCATTAAAATTGTAGTTTTAGAGGGTTCATAGTTTATTAAGCCCTTTCTAAATCAACCTTTCTGAAAAAAATAAAATCACTCCCAACAGCTGACAACATTTCAACGTAACCACTGTGCGAGAATACTTACAGTTATGTTAGCGTTGAAAGAAGACAAATTGTTGCGCAGAACCGGTAAGTATATATAAATGAAATGGCGTGGAGGTTCCTTTGACGTGTGCGTATGCAGTCATGGGTTGATTGCGCGAGGCTTTGGAACTGGTCTTGTGTCTGATTGGCCACCGCGTTTTGCGGAGGATTCTGTATTGCTTGGCTGCCGGAAGTTACCAAGTACTCTCTAGCGGAGGGCGTCCCGACATGTTGCTGGCCAGCGACGCCATTTTGCTGGCGTGTGCGCATGGAGTTGGCGGTGTGAGTTGCTCTGCTTCTCTTAGGTATTCTGAAGAGTCATTTGAATACACCATATCTCAACTCGTTAATAGTGTAGTGCTAGAATTAGTGGCAACTCAAGTCGGTTTATTAGGGGTTTGAGCGCATTAGAGATACCACAGCCGCAAGAATAAGAGGTTTCTCTCCGAACATTTTACAACATTACTAGCGGAATTTTGCAAGATGTGTTGAATGAATAACATAGGCAGAGCTTTAAAAAGTGCCCAGTCAATCGTGAGCTAATAATATTTATGTTATTGATAAATACTCAGTATGCAAATTAGTAGGTCTATTAAAAATGCTATATGATAAAATCCATTACGCACCTATATACTACTTTAACACTGAACGTGTAAATTACCTACGACTGTTATTAANCTATATGATAAAATCCATTACGCACCTATATACTACTTTAACACTGAACGTGTAAATTACCTACGACTGTTATTAAAGGTTCTTAGACTTATGGGATTCGGGATGGAGTTTTATTTATTTTAAAGTAGCCTACTTTCTAAATAATTTCGAGCAATATTATTCTACAAGTTTTAGAATGCAGAGAGAATTTAACTGTATTTGCCTAAATTGTAGTACATCTTCGGTAAAACGTTTTGTGGCCGGCCATGAATGTTGGGGCAGTCCGTTACGGAGCCGTTAAACCCGTTTAAGACGTGACTGTTGTAACCAGAAGTCCGTTGTTGAGAATCGCGCGCGGCGCAATCCTGCGTTAATGGTGCATTAATGGCGCAGGTTTATGCCCCGCGGAAAAAAAAAAATGCGGGGCAGAGCCCGCAGAAAGCTGCTCGCCTTTCGTGATGTCTGTGTTCTACTCGAGACGGCAGGCGACACGAACGACGCGGCGGCCCCGNTCGAGACGGCAGGCGGCACGAACGACGCGGCGGCCCCGCCCACTCGCCATCTCCACCCAGTTTCCACTGCGCGCGGGGGTTATTAGGTTATTCTGTCAAGTGGCGATCGCGGAGCGCTGCCCCCTCGTGGCTTCATTACGATCGTGGCGGGCCTCTGTGAAGAATGGCGCCCAATGTAGGGCCATCCTAGACACTCGAGCAATGCGGCCTGCTGCAGAGCTCGGCGCGGAGACATCACAGCTCCTGTGTCACCTCCGTTGACGAAATTTTTTTTTAAACGGGAGTGACACCATCGAAGGCATTAATTTATAGGCTGTTCACGGTAAAGTTACCACATTTAAATAAAGCTTTTAAAAAATTACTATCTTTCGCTGCAGCTCACAGTAGCATGCAATCTCCAATCTCCTAGTTAAGATGGCAGAGAATTAATGCAAATAGTTCTTTAAACTTGATGTTTTATTGTGAGAGAAATGTTTAAATTGATGGTGAATAAAGTTAGCGTTTCATTGATTTATACACGTTAGAATATGCATTTGCACAGTNATTGATGGTGAATAAAGTTAGCGTTTCATTGATTTATACACGTTAGAATATGCATTTGCACAGTACGGCACATTTAAACTCTTAACAAATCCATTTGGCACGTGGAAATCGTGCCGGACGATGCCGCTTGTCGGCGGACTTTCTTGGAATTCTCCCGTTTACCTAGCAGCTGCATTTCGGCACTGCTCCATACTCACCTCGCTTCACCCTCATCGACTCTCACCTCAATGTTAAGAGCCGCCCAAATCTCTTCACTCACTCACTCAACAAATCCACGTTTTTTCTTAGATGTNGGCGATCGCGGAGCGCTGCCCCCTCGTGGCTTCATTACGATCGTGGCGGGCCGCTGTGAAGAATGGTGCCCAATGTGGGGCCGTCCTAGACCCTCGAGCAGTGCGGCCTGCTACAGAGCTCGGCGCGGAGACATCACAGCTCCTGTGTCACCTCCGTTGACGAAATTTTTTTTTAAACGGGAGTGATGCCATCGAAGGCATTCATTTATAGGCTGTTCACGGTAAAGTTACCAAATTTAAATAAAACTTTTAAAAAATTACTATCCTTCGCTGCAGCGCACAGTAGCATGCGATCTCCAATCTCCTAGTTAAGATGGCAGAGAATTAATGCAAATAGTTCTTTAAACTTGATGTTTTATTGTGAGAGAAATGTTTAAATTGATGGTGAATAAAGTTAGCGTTTCATTGATTTGTACACGTTAGAATATGCATTTGCACAGAAGACACATTTAAACTCTTAACAAATCCATTTGGCACGTGGAAATCGTGCCGGACGATGCCGCTTGTCGGCGGATTTTCTNCACATTTAAACTCTTAACAAATCCATTTGGCACGTGGAAATCGTGCCGGACGATGCCGCTTGTCGGCGGATTTTCTTGGAATTCTCCCGTTTACCTAGCACCTGCATTTCGGCACTGCTCCATACTCACCTCGCTTCACCCTCATCGGCTCTCACCTCAATGTTAAGAGCCGCCCAAATCTCTTCACTCACTCACTCAACAAATCCACGTTTTTTCTTAGATGTNCTCTCACCTCAATGTTAAGAGCCGCCCAAATCTCTTCACTCACTCACTCAACAAATCCACGTTTTTTCTTAGATGTGCATGAACAAAGTGAGCAAACTCATGGCAATGGTAGTTTTACTTATGACGGAAGGATACAAAATGAGAAGGGAAAGTATATCTTAAGCAAGGGCTCCTAAAGTCCTCAGTTAACAGTGAATATACTACATTCACGGTTTTTTTTCACACTTTTCTGAAGCCCTACTAAAGTTATACTTCCAGGATATTCCTCCACCGTGTGCAAACCAAACTCAATTAAGTTTAGAAAATTACACCAAAGAGAGACCGCACCGCATTCGTGCGCAGTCGGTTTAGTAATATTTTTCATAAGAACTATTTCTTACAAGGTATTACCCATACACTTATTTTCTCACGGTGTTTATTCATATAAATCCTAATTTAAATGTTATAATCATTAAATAAAATACAAATAAGATTTCAATTTAACTAAAAATAAGGTACTTTTATGTTAACGCAAGCATAAAACGGTTGTGATAGATGGGATATTTAATAAACAACCAAACACGTCATACATGGGGTGATTTTTCGAAGTTTTGATTCAAAATGTCTGAAGTAACCGCGAATAGACAAGAGTTAGTGGATTTCTCCGGTAGCGACCAACGAGGCGTCGCGATCATGTGACGACGAGGCCGGACCTGCGACTAATCCCCTTCAAACTGGGCATGGCTTAAATAAATAAATAAATAATTCGTAGCACCGAATAAGTAAGCAGGTTGTTCGGATCCCGTCAGCCAATGAGCATGATCGTGCCACACAGAACTCTAAAATCAGTCATTTCTTATATCCGTACTTGGTGAATCCTGAAATACACGTAAGCTGTCTTCCAACACCTACCGATCACTTGTCATACAAAATTTATATTCTCTGAAAAATATCAATCTCAGCTTAAATATTTGGGTATATATATATAAAACAAATAACTCATGACGGACTGTATAGCTCTATCGTGGAAACAAAAACAAAGCTTGGCCATTATCAAATAGCTTTATACGATTTCTTATTTAACGACACAAGAGCACTGATAAATAACTTGTTATCAAAACTGAGGTAACATAATATCAACTTATATATAAACTTAGTTTAAAATTTTTTTTCCTATACTGTTACTGAGGGTTAGCATAGCATTTTGTTTGACATGTTGTAGTGTTTAAAGTATTATAATTACCTAGCATATGTAATAACGTCTCATTCACTACCATTCCGGTTTTACGCAGTCAGCTGTTGCCTTAGGTTGATATATTTTTCTTTTGATTTTCCAGGTTATGGCCAGTTTTCTAAGACAAATTTGGGTGCCTACAGCGTCACGTGTAACTGGTTTTGTGTAACAACCTCATCCTTATAAGAATGTAATGTTTTAAAATTCTTTGCCTAAAGTAAACATGTTTAATACTAAACACAGCGCGTAACTCGACTTTCAAAATGGCCATGTATACGGCACGAAAATGCGAAAGGAACACCCCTTTCGTCCCCTCGAGGACTTGCGTACTTCACTTTTTAAACTGAGAGTTCAAGTATGTAACAGATGATGTCACTTCGGTGTGCAAATGCACATAAATATACGCTTGGAAGGTTCTCGATGACCTTGGTTGCTAAGGTGCAGGGGAGAAGTGTTCATAGAATCGATGGAAGCATTGCTTACCTTTAAATCTCCGTCTGACAAATAACAATTCACTGTTAAAAATTTCAGTAGATGTACGGAAATTTTTACGGAGATGTAGAGTTAATTTACGAAAAGGCACTCCGTGATGACGAATAACAGAAATGAGCTACGTAATTATAAAAAAAAACGGGAGCTCTAAGTATTTTTATGGGTTCGATTTTGAGACAAGATTAATGCAGATACCTGAATCGTATAAAATGTCATATTCACACTACTATTTGGTGTAAAATAGTAGTAGGTGAGTGGTGAACCACTCACTGAGTGCCAATTCGATGATTCTTTATCAAATTTCACCACAGGAGAAAACCATAAGTATACACAGTGAACCACGCACATAACGAAAATAAAACAATTTTTTCGTAACCTTGTTTTATAAACAGCAAATATACTTAACTTTAATCTAAGACAGATATGCATTCATCACTTTCATGTAAAATCCATATTTACAATATTCATCGTGTAACGGTGTAGTAGGTGAGTGGTTAAAATTACTGGTTGGTAAATTTTTGATTCGTGTTCAAACTCCACTACAGAACAGAATATTGAAACTTTTATTTAATTGCTCTGGTATACTCAATGAAATACATGACGAAAATAAAACTCTTTTTCTTACCCCTTTTTGTAAAACCGAAAGAAAAAAAACGTATTCACACATACTACAGGCTGAGTATAAAAGAATACCCCTAATTTGAAGTTTATATTATCAAAACCAAACAACCTACAACCTTGATAGACCAATAAAATTAACCGTGGAACCACGAATTTTGTTTACCATACATTCTCAATTGTTCAATGTGACCACCATGAGAGGCCCGAACGACATCTAAGCGATAATCATANGACCACCATGAGAGGCCCGAACGACATCTAAGCGATAATCATATTCGTCCAGCGCTCTTGTCAGCATTTCCGGTGTTACGGTTTGGATAGCGTTCGTAACTCTCGAATTGAGGAGGTGAGGGGGACGCGAGCTCGCATTCGACACGTCAATATGAAGGGGANTATTCGTCCAGCGCTCTTGTCAGCATTTCCGGTGTTACGGTTTGGATAGCGTTCGTAACTCTCGAATTGAGGAGGTTAGGGGGACGCGAGCTCGCATTCGACACGTCAATATGAAGGTGTATGGTCTGATGTTTCCTTTATGTGCCAAGAGATGACACTGAGAGCGTCTGTCGTCGCACTATGAGCGTGTGTTGTGTGTTAGTCCGCGACACGATGGCGACGGAACAACAGAAGGCGTTCTGTGTTATTCAGTTTTCTAAATGTGAATCGGTTACGACTGTTCAAGGTGAATTCCATCACAAATATGGACGTCGTCCTCCCAATAGGTGGAGCATCGTACGTTGGTTTCGTCAGTTCCGTGAAACAGGGTGCCTTTGCAAAGGTAAAAGTTCCGGGTGGTCTCGTGTGTCCGAAGAGAGTGTGCAACGGATTCAGCAAGCGTTCGTTCGCTGTCCGAGAAAATCAATTCGACAAGCTAGCCGGGAAACGTAAATCCCTCAATTGACGGTATGGACAGTGTTGCAAAAGCGATTGCTGTACAAATCTGACAGCTTGTACAGGCTCTTACCGGAAGTGATAAAGAACTGAGACGTGATATCTGCGCGTTCTTTCTTGCCCAGAACGAGGTAGACGATGCCTTCATGTCTAAGCTGGTTTTTAGCGATGAAGCGACGTTCCATACAAATGGTAAGGTGAACCAGCACAACATATGGTAATGGGGTCAGGAGCCTCCACATGAAACCACCGAACACAAGCATGCTTCCCCCAAAGTGGACGTATTTTGCTCTGTATCCAAAAACACTGTTTTCGGTCCTTTCTTTTTTCACGAATCCACTGTTACTGGACATGTTTACAGAGGGGTTGTTTCCTCAGTAAGAAGAGGTGGCGGGGGAATAAATTTTCCAGCAGGGTGGTGCGCCACCCCATTGGCACCTAACTGTTCACGGATAACAGAACGAGGCGTTGCCACAATGTTGGATTGGTCGAGGAGCAGCTGGTGACCAAACCCTTCTTAACCTGTGCGATTTTTCTATGTGGGTACATAAAGGATCAAGTGTTTCGTCCACCATTGCCGGCTAACATTGACGACCTTAAATCGAGAATTACGGACGCCATCCAAACCGCAACACCAGACATGCTGACAAGAGTGTGGAACGAGTTTGATTATCGCATAGATATCATTCGGGCCGTTCGTGGTGGTCACATTGAACATTTATGAAGATATGGCAAACAAACTTCACAGTTTCATTTGATTGGCCAACCAGTTTTGTAGATTGTTTGGTTTTGATATTATAGATAGACCTTCATATTTGGGGTAATCTTCTATACTCATCCTGTATATTGACCTATGCTCTGTATCGAATACTAAGAGTGTCGGAATTTATTTTTTATTTAAATTTCAAAATTTTTTCTGTTCGTTGTTTTAATTTCTTTATATTCTATGGTTGATCTTGACGATTCAATCACTCATAACCAGGTTTTAAATCTTTATCATCAGTTTGTAATTAGATAAAATTTTGCTCAATACTTATTTTGTTTGTTCTACATAGTTTTTTCAAAGTTTAATATTTTCCTCTCATTTTTTGTGACCTTTCTTCGCTGATCAAATTTTTTTAGTAGCTGAGAAATGGACATAACGTATGAATTTCTGAATATGATATGGATATTTAATTTGGAATTCCGTAAGCTACGGAAACAACCGAAGATACTTTTGAGCTTGTCGGTCGTAACCGCTGACCCAACATTTGGAACGTCCGTTAATGCAAAAGCTTCAAGTTTCACATCCATTGTACTTGGATCGGATATTATACACGATTTCTATATTTAAAACAGTTATCTTTATGTTGTTTGGTACCGACCGAGCAACAAATTCCATCCGATTTACATACAGGTTTTAGTTTATCATGTATAAAGCCAATGTTAATCTCGGTCACTGAGTCTTTTTCCACTAGCCACGATCGCATGTTGAAATTACGTTTTCAGAAGTTTGGAAAATAATCGAAGATGCACTTCATAGTTAAAATTTTTTTGTACAGTGTCCGTGTTCTTTAAGCATTTAGAATACGTCTAGCTTGTTGTCATTAAAGTATTTAATTTTTGAATTTTTTTAATAAGTTATTTTACGCTTATATTTTTAAAACTCTACTTCTTTGTATTCTTTTATTCGCTATACGTCAGTAGTATAACTCCTTGTAACAGTGAGGGTACTTATATTATTGCAACGTATAGTAAACCTGAGGCAGGTAATTTTTAATAACTCTAAATAATGCACTTTTTGATGATAGTATCTACACTTTGAACTATAAATAGTGTTTTGTGACAAAAATATATTTAATAGTGGTAGGATTGAAGTAAAACAATGTTGTAACTATCATGAAAATATTTGAATACCATAAATAGCAAGATGTTACTGGTTTATGGAAGTAGGAAAGTTTAAGGAGTATGAGCAAGACATCCAAGAGGAAATTTATTTTCACAAATATGTTTATTTCATAATTACAAGCCGGCCTGTTGGGGTTGGCAAAGCCTCACAGACAGGTTTTTTTCGTAAAAGAATAAAGGAAATAAGGTATTTCTAAGAACTCCGGGCCATAAAAAGAGTTCAGTGAAGAAGCTGTTCTTCACTTGAGTGAAACAGCATTCCATAATTAATACCCGGAAGGTGTATATTCAGGAGAAGGCCAGGTAATTACCAGGTTCACCCGTTGAAGCAGAGGAGAAAAACTACCCCCTTGGGTTGGAAGGACTGGAATTTCTCGTAATTTAATTTACTTTTATGTAATAAATATAACATTGCCACGAATGCCTATGGCTGTTTACTTCAAAAAGGAAACCAGTATTTAACGCATCACTTTTAAATATAAACTATTAGAGTTGTTAAATAATTTTCATAGAAAAAAACATTCAATTTTTAAAGGATTGCAAACAGACAATTTTCTGAAAAAGGGTTTCCACATTCTCTAAATGTGCACCATTGCTTGTGTTAAGTGCTAACTGTATCATTGTATGATATTAAGATGTACTGCTAGCGAAACGATATTTTTGAAGTTTCTCAAGATCATATGAAACAGTCATTTCTGAAAATACATATTTTTATATTTTTTGCGTAATATTACGATTTACGTTTCTTCGGTAAGTGGAATAGCAAAGCAGGTTATAATTTAGAACAGCTTAAGATAAGGCCTGTATTTTCGATAGTTATGAGTTGCGACATTGATGTTGATATAACTAATTTCTTAAGGCAAGCGTTTGGCCAATACTCACCGAATACCTGTAGAGTAAGAGGGATCGTTCGTACAGGTCATAATCCTTTAAAATGATTTCTGACGTTAACCTGGCGTGTATAGCAGCTGCAATCATCAGTTTTGAAGCACGACTCGAACTTAATGGCGTTAAAAGGGATAGGGTTATTAGAGCGGGCGTGTCTATCCGTGAGATTTCAGACAAGTTGCAGAGACTCGGCGCCGTAGAGTGAATATGTCGCTGGCTGCGCAGAACCAGTCTTCGTGTGCCAAAATCGAACTGCTTTTCTGCCAACACGACTGTCGTAAACGACGTGGGAAGGATTTGAGGTTAGAACACAGTTTGGTAAACAAGTGCTCTGAGATATTTTATATTTTCTGTAACCATCTTTTAATGAAATAAAAATAAATTCAAGTTGGTAAAAGTATTTTATTATGCAAAAGTACTTGTCTTTTGAAAGTAAAAATATAAATAAACACTTATATCATTGTTGACCATGTGACTGACTGATCTGTTGGTTTGGGGTAGGTCAATGTTGGGTAAATGCGTAGAAGACGAAGAATCGGTCTAACTCATCTTTATTCTATACTCCACGCAACAGTGTTTTATGTGATGTAATGGAAACTTGAGGGAGTTAAGACATTACAACCACTATGATGCGTAACTTGCGGTAGGCAACACAATCACTGCGCGACAAGTTTTACAATGTGTAGCAGCGTGGGGAATGAAAATTGACAGTACGGAATACAATNCAACACAATCACTGCGCGACAAGTTTTACAATGTGTAGCAGCGTGGGGAATGAAAATTGACAGTACGGAATACAATGTTTCCGTTGCTTTCACTATGTTGTCATTTCTAAGCAAGACAAAAATATGTTCAGAAATATTAATTATTGATTATGTTCTCCGAATATCTCAACCAATGGTAAGACATTTCTTATTTTTCACTGCACTTTCTCTGTCCCCATTGTAAACAAGGGAAACATACATTCTCCAAGCCACTTCATGCTCTAAATTGTTTAATAAATATATTATGTGATATTGTTTAACTATTGGTAGAGATTCTGAAAACATAAATTTCTTTGCGTGAAACTTGCTGTGTATATTTCGTAAAATATCTGTGTTGTTTGTAATGATACCTGCCCAATGCTGTGGTTTATAAGTAGGTATTGAATCTGCTCTCGGCGCGAGGCGCTAGTGATTGATGCTGGCCCTCCGTGTTAGGGCGGAGGAATACGTCGACACTATTGTCTCTAGGTCCAATTTACTAATAAATTCACCTCGTTTTTAGGTTACCAATAAGTCAGTTTTATTAACGCTTAACAGGGCCACTCATACATGTACACACGAGACAACACTCCCCTNTGCTGAAACTAGCCCGGGACAGACTCAGCCGCTGGTGTGGGCTCAGCGTCCCTTGGCAGCTGCGAGATGCAGCTGTATCCGCCTTCCTCCGCACGTGGTCGTTCCGCTGGGCCGTCCTGGCGCCATTCTCCTCATCATGTCCGCCAAACCCTTAATCCTTATTGCGGTCACCCGCCTGCGAGCTTCGCCAGAGCGTGTGTTCTGACGAATAAAATATAGGGACGTAGAATGCGTCAGTAATAACCTGCAAATACTAACTAATGAAAAAGTTCAAACAGTTTCAGCAAATACCGTTATGAGTACTGAAGTCTGCTGTATCAAAAAAAATACTGCCAAAGTTCCCAGTTTGTAAGATGCATGAAACAATTAACCACCAATGCATTGTTCATGATAATGCACATACGCGCTCACTTGAACGCTGTAACAATCTTAACGGTTACTTTTTCTATCGAATGCAATAAAGTTAATAAACATCTACTTACACGTGCAGATTTTGTGGTCACGAAGGGCTTTCAAGAAATAGTTTTCCACAAAGCATTTACTGTGTCTTCATCACCACGAATCTTGAAGTCGTCCACTTTATTCTATCACTGCGATTTTCAAGACACCGAAGAACACAAAACTTAAACACCATATTGTATTATTACTCTTTAACTTATAATTTTAATATAAACAGTCCCCGCAACATGCCAAAACTGACCAAGCTGCCAGCATTATTGGCCACCTACGTTCTCTATATAGTTATGATGCAACTAGATAGTCTTTACGAGCTCGTAATGTCTGTAAGTCTCGGTGGTAATGACTGAGCCCAGTAAAACTGAACACATCGTCATATCGGGACCACCGAAGACTCGCGATATGTGAAGCAAAATCTTGGGGCATCATTACAAACGGTGGCCAAAGACTTTCGATAGACGTTGGAAAATGATGTATGTGATCGTATCATCCTCGCCTAAGAGGTGGTTACATTTAGATTCCATCCACAGACTACAGCCCGTGTACCTGTACGGGAAGCGGTTCTTTCTGTTCCGTTGTGTAATTCACGCCACTGGAGATTCTAGAGTCACATATTACGGTATAGTACATTTATTGTTACTTCCAACTTTTCTGAAGCCACGTTAAGGTTCCACCTCCAGGATATCCCTCTGACTCATGCAAACAAAGCTTAACCGAGTGTAGAAAATTACACCAAAGGGACAGCACACCGTTTTCATGCGCACTCAGTGTAATTACATTTTTCATGAGAACTATTTCTTCCTCGGCATTACCAACACTCGTGGTTTCATTCATATTAATCATGATGGAATATTATAATTTATTAATAAAATATAAACAAAAATTTATTTAATAAAAAAAACATTTAAATTAAAATAATTATAAAACGCATCTGATAAAATACGTATTTAGGAAACAATCAAAAGCGGTGATTTTCGAAAGTTTTGATTCAAAAAAGGCGAAGAAACCAGGAATAAATTATACGGGCTGTGACAAACCTATGGACGTGTGTGTGAAGAAAAACTGGCGAGAGTTAATTAAGAAATTTAAATTTAACTGTGAAGTTTGGAGGAGATGGTTATCCTGGTATTGTTATTATATCATTCATAGTACAGGGTTAGTCCACTATTTTTATTTCCTTAATATACGAATGCCAATGCCCAAGAAGTAACTGTAGACAATTCACTGCACCCACACTGTTGCAGCAATTTTAAATTTGCTTATTTCATTTTCATTTTGCAAGTGCAGCCGTCTATTAAGCTGAAATTTCAGTCGGGATGTCTGATAATATGGGAGCGAATGCACTTGAACGACCAACCCAAAGTTTTTACCTGAACCCTAATGAACACTAGGGGAGTTAATTTACCTGCTGAAATCCAGGCTAAATGGCACAAACCTTTTCGTTATGTTGAAGGAGAATCTGAACCAAATTGCGGCAGATAGTCACCGCAAATGGTGTTTAATCTTCATTGAAATGTAGAGNCGTTTCCGTTGATTTCACTATGTTGTCATTTCTAAGCAAGACAAAAATATGTTCAGAAATATTCATTATTGATTATGTTCTCCGAATATCTCAACCAATGTTGAAGGAGAATCTGAACCAAATTGCGGCAGATAGTCACCGCAAATGGTGTTTAATCTTCATTGAAATGTAGAGCGCAATGATTTTTATAGTAAATTTAGAAACAATATTTTAAAATCGATTTTATTAATTAATGATTTTCATATGCTAAAGGAAAAAGGATCTTAACTATTACAAGTGTTTGTAATCATTGGAATTTTTTCTTAAGGCACTTATGAAAATATAAGAATAATTATCACTACTCAAACGAGGTTAGCAGTAGCATTCTCTCTGAATCACAAAGATCGAGGTAAAAATTAATTGCATCTAGTTTCAAATACGCTACTTAACTCTAGTGTGATATAAAATTAAAGTATACAGATGTTTATAAATACACAAGTAAATAAATATCTGCAACGTAGTAAAGAACCATGCCATGAATTTACTGTCACGTTACTTATTAAGCTGCGATGACGAGGTAAGTTGTCAGTCATCTTCCATATAGAGCATATAATTGATTTAAGTATATTAGGTTACATGTCATACGGTTTTTTTACAGGAATACCTTAGTCCAAAGCGTCTCCATAAGAGTTGCGAGCCACATGATAACCGAATTACTATTCAAATCTTCAGTCATTGCGAGAATTGATTGAATCTAAACAAAGCTTTTATTTCGCGCGTATCTATAGTGAATTCCTAACTGTAGGCACATTTGATAAAGTATTCGTATAGTGTAAAAATTCGGCGCGGAGTATAAATATGTACTTTTCAAGCTGGCTTCTGTGCGAATAATGCTTATAACTGGCAATTAAATACACTAATGTAGCGTTTACGTGATTTTACATACCTCACAGAAAAATAACTCCAAAAACATAGTCACTCTGCATTACAGTTTAATCTTTTACCAAATATTTCATAAAGTTAACTAAAGCAAGAACCATAATACACTTACATTTCAAATAGTTGGTAGAAACAAACTTCAGTGCTTTTAGACTTCCGGTTCATTACGGGGATAGGAATGGCGTGTGCACTAAACTAAACCTAACTTTACGCCTAAACATTGTACAAATTGAATAATTAACCGTGAAATTCGGGGTGAATACATTTCATTAGCAATGTAAGCACGAATAGTGGTGCATATACTAAAATTTTATAGACGGTCGCAGAACATAATGAAAACTTCAAACGAAATGAACAATGCACATGTGTTCTTTTTGGGGCAGTGCATTTTAAATGGAGCAGTAATGCTTGGATGCTCAAAAGCTTCGGGACAGTGTTGTTGGTATATAAAAAAAGGGGGCAGGGGATTTGTCTCTGAAATGATAGGCTATAAGGAGCAATTAAATGTTTACGGAAAAAAGAATATTCAGCACTCCGAAGATTTCAACTGTCCACTGTCCACTTTCAATTTTGCCGGTACTGTGCTGTCTTTTCTGCATAATTCGGTATATAACACTTAGACTACCAAAAAAAGTCCAACACATACTAACAATAATCAAAAAGAGAATTAATTTAATTTGTAGGAGGTCAGCAAACCTCTGAAATAATAATAAGCGCTGTACTTTTCTTGTTTATTATTTGGGAATTCCTAGTACAACTTCAAGTATTAAAGACTAAGTTTACTAATGGGATAAGTAACGCAGAATATATGGCATTAATTAAATTGACAAAAATAATGTGTATTTTGACAGTACTAATGTCACGTTAATACCCAAGTGGTTTTTGTTAAGTGTTACAAAAATATTTTATTTTACTAAAATCTTCAACGGCCAATGAATTGTTTTCAGGCAATCTTAAACAAATAAATGCGACGTGTACGTGATATAAAATAATAACTTGAATTAAATTTGAATCTGGACAACATGCCACAGTATTTTACATGATACTGCAGAAAAGTTTTGTTGCGAACTGTACTCTTGGTTGTTCCTAGATATATTGTGCTTGCAGGCAGCCGCCACAAATTACGAAAATAATTGCTACGTTTTCTTCTGTCGTAAAACGCTAATGACGTAATTGCGTTGCAGAAGACAACTAATTAGGCAGTTATCTCTACAAGTACAGAAAAAAGTTATTAATACGACACTTTAAGCTGCAGCAAATGACGCAGCCTTGCGAGCTTAACACGCCTAATGAAGCCAAGGAAATCGTTCTGCGTTGCAGGCAAGTAAAAGCAAGTCGTGGCAGTTAAGTTCAGCGGCGTAACTAAGGGAAGGGAAATTGCCGTTACGGCAATGCTACGAACACTGCAAAAAAGAACCATTCGGTCCTCTGTTGCGGAGTAGAGAGGTTTGGCGGCTCTTAACAACTGCGGCGTGAGAGCCAATGATGTCCTCTGTGGTGTTGGTATCTCAGTGCCTGCCTATTACCCCTGAGATGGTAGTGTCTTTGATTTAAAATAAATGAAACGTAATTGTTACTCTCAAAAAGAAGAGTCGATTACCACTTTTAAAATTCGTTTATGATATTTTCTCCGAGTTATGTAGAATGTGCCAGGGACGAAAATTCGCAAAACATTAAATAGGAAAAGTTACTGTTTTTACTAACAGACAAGACCAGCCATTTCTAAGGTCATAAAAAAATTGTAGCGAGTGGCAATTATTCAATATGAAAAACCCGATAATGATTTCTCCTGTGTCGGGAACAAGTGTAAGCGATTGAGGTTACTTTAAATACAAATACAATGTGTATCTAGCAAATTTATAATCGTAATAACTATAATCATTAAGAGCCCCTGGTTGGCCCGTGAAGAGTATTGCAGAATATTGGTACAAAACTCGTGANAGAATGTGCCAGGGACGAAAATTCGCAAAACATTAAATAGGAAAAGTTACTGTTTTTACTAACAGACAAGACCAGTCATTTCTAAGGTCATAAAAAAATTGTAGCGAGTGGCAATTATTCAATATGAAAAACCCGATAATGATTTCTCCTGTGTCGGGAACAAGTGTAAGCGATTGAGGTTACTTTAAATGCAAATACAATGTGTATCTAGCAAATTTATAAACGTAATAACTATAATCATTAAGAGCCCCTGGTTGGCCCGTGAAGAGTATTGCAGAATATTGGTACAAAACTCGTGANCGTAATAACTATAATCATTAAGAGCCCCTGGTTGGCCCGTGAAGAGTATTGCAGAATATTGGTACAAAACTCGTGACAAAAAAAGGTTGTATATTTTGTAGTGTTGTCTAAATACGAAAAGCAATTAATAAAATTTTCGTGACCAAAGATAGATTTTAAGTTCTCATTTCAACTCCAAGAATTTGTTTTAGGTTGCGCATTGGTTGAAATTGGTATTTTCAGAACCACCTTTAGCTGCTAAATATATTCGGTGGTCTTTAGAAACGCACTATACTATATCTTTACTAGTGTACCATAAAAATGGAGGGTTTCCGCTTACAGTCACGTTCAGGCAAATCGTTGATATATATATATATATATATAACGTTCTTTGACCCTACTTAGCCACAAGGCCGTCCAGGGTTTTCTTATTCTCCTTTTTTATGCCTTATGGCTTCCGTGGGCACCGACTTCCTTGTACCGGGAGCAGGACAGTTCCCCTTATCGTTAGAGTCCAATGTCCAGTTCCACCATTTGGCCCGATCATTACCCCTACAGGGCGTAGCGTTTCTCTTTTTCAGGAGTAAGCATATCCACTACCATAGCGAATATTTAAACCACTACCATCACGAGTCAATCCTCAATCTGACCTCCAGGCTCTGAATGAATCGGTTAGTCACTGGCCCTAACCCATTTATTCTGGGCAGAGAACTCCCCCCCCCNACCGATGCATCCAACTGAGGGAACCTTTAGGGGTAGTGTGCTACTCCTTACTTTTACTGTTGGGTTCTTCACATTGTGCGGGTTGCCCAGACACCCCACGAAATTGAGGTCAATTACCATTACCTGAAAATCATAACTGTGAAATTCAGTCTTTGGGCCCCCTTGAGCGTAAAGGAGTCGACCTGCCTGCCACCAAGTACATCCCATCATGATTGCCCATGATTCAAGTTTAGCAAGGAAGGCACATATCCCTTTTGGTAAACCAGGCATAGGAAACGTATGGGAGTTTCCCACTTCTGCTAACCTTATTTGATCGGTTACCCAGCGGTACCAATCACGGAGGTAGTGGGGTCCCTTAGACTAGGAGAGGCTATAAGAGACGCATCACTAGCCCTTTCTGGTTTCACACATCACCTTGCTCTCCATTACTAGAGCTGGCAATAGTTCCAAAACTTCTCAGATCAGCTGCCTCTATTTGACATCTTATAGGCGTAGGCAAGACTGAAAGAGCAGACATAGGGAGCAAGTTTCCGTTTCAGTCAACAAGTCTCCAACAAGGCCTTCAGCATCCCAACGTAGTCTGCCAGGAGGAGTGCCAGACGAGGAACGGGCTTACTGTAGTCAACCATATCCCAACCAGGCCTTAGGGAATGACACACCCGGCGACCAAGAAGAGGGCGAGGACATTATTCTCTGTACTGATATATACAACGTACATCATGTGGGCCAATCTGATCTCCTGTGCCTATGACATAAAAGGTATTACAGGAGTAACTTCCAGAGCAACATACAGTGTGCATTGCATCCAGCACTAGATATTATACAGCCACAAAGCCACATCAGGCATTTAAGCCACTTCAGTTGTTAAAGTAAGTCCATGCTGTGCACACCGGCTAGATCCCAACCAAAGTCTATTGCCAGACTATAATATAGGCACTAACGTGCTTTAATTGGCTGCAGTTGAATGCGAGCCAATAGCAGACGATTACTCTCCTTCCTATTGCGGTGGTTTGGCGTGGATACCACCTCGCCTATCAACAGCATCGCACAGAGTTGAATCTGCACACGCCACCTTGATAGGGCCGAGGCCTATCCATCCTCTACGAATGCGCTTCGTAAACGAGTCCTCTTACTAGGCGGACCAGATCATCGTCTCTTCGTTAGCGAGCATCAACCCTTCGAAACTACCACATGGGGCCGGCGACACGCCACTTTGCTTCCCCATGAGTTATTCGAGCGACAAGAGCCCATCACCATACCTAGCACTGTGTATCTTTCTCCCCAGGTACTAACGCCACAGCGCCGCTGTTGCAGCTCCCCAGCTTATACCATTAGGAGCAGCCCTCCAGGCAAATACCCGCCTCCAGGCCTCCTCCCAGCGGGAAGTTCAACTAATGACACCCAGAGTCCGACCCGCAATTGGCTCTGTCAAAGGACGGGGCTTCACACCGATCCCCTGGGTCCCCACGACTATACTGTGCACACCGACTTTTCATCCAAAGTAGCCCAATTCCTCCAGGACGCCAGACAGTCCCTTCTGAGGAGCTTTGCCACCCCAAAATTTACCCGAAGGAATCGGTTTGAGGTTGTGAACTCGGCTCGTGGGTCATCACTGCAGGCGAAGAACATATGCATCCTCTGGACAACCGCACATGACCTCACCGTGGCTGATTGCCAGTGCACTGGTGGGGCCGGGACTATTCCGTTATCTCCCTCACACCTCAGCTACGGTGTTTCCACCATGTTTCCATCCCTGACCTTTCGAGGAGGTGGAGATAGACTTGAGCAGCGCTAAGTTATATATTCGCATCGCTGTCCCATTTCAGGGACCAAGTCTTGGCCCACGCAGGCAGCACAGGGGCAGACCCTTCCCTGTTAAGGTGGAGAAGGCCCCACCGAAGTTCGTCAGCCGGGGCGAAGAGCCCACCACCGGACCTAGCAGTGGCGGTCCTGGAGGTCCAGTAGGAACGTTACACCACTTCACGCCGATCTGTCCTTGCACCCAATTAAAGACCGGTAACCACCTACGCAGGCCTCCACCAGGGTGATGGCCGAACCATGATAGTCATTCCCGTAGTCACGACTACCCAATCAGGCACTCTGCGGCGGCGTGCTCTGTATTCTCCCTACACACCGGTAACTGCTACCAGTTTTCACTAAGTGTATTTTCGGCCCTCCCGTCGCCTTACACCCATTACATGTTGGTTGACCGACCATCGGCCCAGCTCTAACCCGGCCCCCATTGGCCAAGGGCGAGGACAGAAAGCATGCACACCAGTTGAGCGCCTTGCGCATAGTGGTGATGAGGAAAGTGGTGAGTGAACAAGATACCACCTTAGAACCCACGCGCTTCTAAGTCTCTCACGCGGAAAATAGCTGCAGGCAGGTGGAATCTTTAATGATAAATGTTTATATAAACACTAACCCCTCCCCCTACTCCGACCAACTGTTCAGACTATTGGTTATTCACGATAAAGTGACCACTTTTGAAATCAACCGTAAAAAATGTAACTGCTCCTACCTGCATATCGGCGGATTTTCTCGGGGAACTCCTGTTTTCCTCGCCCTTTCATTCCGGCCTTGTTTTTTACTCACCTCAATCACCCTCGTCGGCTCTCAATCACGATCTCGCTGTTAAAAGCCGCCCAAATCTCTTCACTCACTCATTCCTACCTGCTTATTTTTACGACGCACTAAGTGATGTGCGCACAGTAAAGTTGGTCACGCNCTCTTCACTCACTCATTCCTACCTGCTTATTTTTACGACGCACTAAGTGATGTGCGCACAGTAAAGTTGGTCACGCTGGAGGGAAAGTAGTCCCGGGTCTTAACGTCGAATTAAGAGTGTTAGGTTACCATTTGTGATAACTTAAAATATTTATTTCGCTTTCTCTTATTTAACGCATCGAAGTGTAAAAATTAGCAAATTTGTGAAGTATTTACTTTTCTAATAATTCCACAGTTTCACTTGACCGACGCATCAATAAAGTAATGAGGCCCATTTCAGAGTTACTTTTATATATCTTGGAAGAATACACAACGTGCATACAAGTAGACCTTAAGCAGGGATTTAAAAAGTGCTCAGTTTGTCGTAAACAGCCTATATCACCAAATAAAAAAGGTAGCTGTATATGAAAATTTAATTTTTTGGTGTGTGCTTGGTGTGCAAGTACTGTGTTCAAAAAAATCATATCCTACAACTCGTTGCATAAAGTCTCGAAAAATAAATATTTTATTCTTTAGTGAGGGTATATCTTCAAACACCTCGGCGTAGTTATGTTTGATTTCCTGTTGTCATGACCAATATATAGTAATAAATAAACTTTACAGCTTACATTATAGGGAATTTTTTCATTTTTCTCAGTAAAAATAGCACGTAGTTTACTTTGGATTTTGAAAAAAGTTTCCTATAACGTGAATTGTAATAAACTACCATATATGCATTGAATAATGCAAATTATTAGATTGTTACTGGTGAAATTCTTAAACACCGACCTTGAATGAAATACTATAATGAACCATTTTTAATGGAACGTTTATTTCGAAGTGAATTTAACTTGATATTAGTATTCGCATTCCGGGATTCCCAAAAAATTAATTCTATTTTGTATCGGAATATTATGAAAATGAAAATATTTAATTGTTTTATTAGATTTTGTGATAAAATTTTTGAATATAATTTGGCCTTTCCACACACAATTAGGAATATAGTTTAGTGATTTAAATTCCAAAGTTTTCAGTGTATTGAAGTTAAAATTAAAGCATTGCGACGCCACATATGCTATAAGTTTTCTTTGGCACTCTTGCAAGAAAGTAATATATTATATATCCAAGGGCAGTAGAGTTGCATTCAATTAGATTTATTTGGGAAATCGTTTAGCGGAAATTATCACATGTGTTTGAATGAATTTATATTGGACTAGCGGACCCGGCAGACGTTGTCCTGCCCGAACGTTGGCTTGCCTGCTATTAGCGCTCATATTTTTATTAATGTAAAAAAATTATGTAACAGTCGTATTTTTATTAATGTAAATAAAGTAAAGTATATTGAAATAAATGTTGAATTTTAATACTAAAATAAATAAAGTTTGTTTTGTTTTTATCTTAATGCAAGTTGATGAACAATGTTTTTCGTCAATCCCTGAGGTGTATAAATGAACAAACTTGATGGTTTGCCAACGCGAGAACACGCGAAATATAATTGGCCATGTGAGAAGCACGGATTTTCTAGATGCAACCCACAAATGAACATTGTTTGGCCTTGTGACTTATTAATAGTCATTGCAAATGCCAAGCGAATTGGAAACTGCAGGCGTCTGAATAGAATGGGCGAGTCTGAAGGGATCATTGGGATCCGTGGCAGGAGAACATCTTCATCTTGAAACTTGCCGTTCAAAATGGTAGCTTCAAGATAATTGCCCGTGATTTTTTTATGACCAATAGTGTGCCATTGCATAGCTTTGGTGCATTTAAATTCCGAAGCAAAATGATTTGTGAACCAATTTTTAAGCTCAAGTTATGTGGTGGCATTCCCGGTAAATCCAGCGAATTCAAGAATTCAACAGGATAGTTGATTGCTTCGTCAGGATCGACAACAGTGTCGATCGATTTGAACGACATCTCATTGCCAAGCAATGACTCTTTTATTTTGAAATTAATAGCGTCAACATCGATATTTTTGCGGCCGAAATAGCTCGCTCACGTAGGCACGCATGGTTAATGTAATTAGCACGCAAATCTGGTAATATGCTTTCAATCAAAGCATCTTTCGTAGCTACCNGGATAGTTGATTGCTTCGTCAGGATCGACAACAGTGTCGATCGATTTGAACGACATCTCATTGCCAAGCAATGACTGTTTTATTTTGAAATTAATAGCGTCAACAGCGATATGTTTGCGGCCAAAATAGCTCGCTCACGTAGGCACGCATGGTTAATGTAATTAGCACGCAAATCTGGTAATATGCTTTCAATCAAAGCATCTTTCGTAGCTACCGTGTTGCAAAAATTGTCTGGCAATTTGATGCATTGTGTATTTCCATGCAATATAATTTTTCTATTGCCAATGTTAAGCAATTGTTCGGAGAATGACAGTGCTAATGGATCGTTTGGAAGTTGAACACGCATATTTATGGTAAGGCGTAATGTATTGGCATTTATTATCGTTGAGATCTTTCATCGTTCTATCAAGAGCTTCAAGTGAATGCTTGTGGGCCATAGTGCATTCATCCCAGATAATAATTTTTCATTTTTGCAAAACTTTAGCCATGCCGTAATGCTTCTTTATGTTGCACATTGCGTCTGGATTTGTGTGAACGTTCAATGGCAACTTGAGTGCTGGATTTGCAGTCCGTCCACCATCAAGCAAAGTCGCTGCAATGCCTTATGAAGCAATTGCCAATGCAATATGATTTTGTGATTGAATGCGCGCAAGTATCAGTGAGATGAGGAATGTTTTGCCAGTGCCACCTGGTGCGTCCAAAAAAAAAATAATCCGCCTTGTTGTGCTGTAATTGACAAATTAATTCGATCGTATAAGTTCTTTTGCTCAGTAATGAGCAGTTGCTTATTATTTGCAACAAAAGTAGTCAAAGTGGCTGCATCGAACTGTTCATCGCGCTGAACATAGCTGTTAATGATGTCTGTTGCTGGGCGGTTAGGCGATGGCATACCTAAACGAATGAGTGGCATATTCGAAATGATAATGCAAATATCCTCAATCTTTATTAACACCTCGTTATATATATACGGCGAAGAATCTATATTGGGAAATTGATCAGCGGTCCGAATGCGATGCAGAATGTCTTCACTCATGGAATCTTTATATTTATCCCAGAAAGCAGAAGCTTACNAAGCAGAAGCTTGCGACCGAAAACATGTCGTCAACAATATGGCGAATAATTGGCGAATTTGATAAGGAGAGGAACTCAGTACTGCATATGTAAGTGTGAGATCCCAATGGTTGTCATCATCCAGCAAATGCAATTCGCGACACGCACGGTGATACACATCGTACAAAATACCATTGACTGTTCGCAAGTATTGGAAGGACCTCCGTCCAGTAACGTTAACCAACAAAAACGCAAGAAATAGCATTAGCGTTGCTTTAGATGGTGTGTGTATAGTCGGCCTAATGTATTTCCCATAAATATGCCGTCGTATCCATGGACTGGAACGCCTCGCTTTCGTGGGTCCCACTTTTTGACTATTTGTTCCACGTGAAAAATCGTGGCACATCATGTGGTCCACTCATGTAAGACCATTGCGTTCGGTTATTCATTTTTCATTTTCCACCAGCGTATATGATAATTCCGCGCTAGACGCTCCTCCGGGAGAGATGTCCCAGTCGACGTAGTTTGCAAAGAAATCGCTATAACNTTTAGATGGTGTGTGTATAGTCGGCCTAATGTATTTCCCATAAATATGCCGTCGTATCCATGGACTGGAACGCCTCGCTTTCGTGGGTCCCACTTTTTTGACTATTTGTTCCACGTGAAAAATCCTGGCACATCATGTGGTCCACTCATGTAAGACCATTGCGTTCGGTTATTCATTTTTCATTTTCCACCAGCGTATATGATAATTCCGCGCTAGACGCTCCTCCGGGAGAGATGTCCCAGTCGACGTAGTTTGCAAAGAAATCGCTATAACACTCCACTGTCCACTGCAGCAAGTCAATCTGAACCAGTAAGATTTTTGTCCATTTAAATGCATTTTTGATGTGTAACAAAATATGTAATACAAGTGGTGGAATTTTTTATAACATATACAAGAAATATTTATTATATATGAATGAAATTTACTTCCCTGTGTCTGTATTCTTCACTATCAATCAGAACTCATATCCAAGGGTTTCCTTATTATTCGCTGTGCTATGTTCGCCATTTTTGTAAGCACAATGTCCATAACTGCAGATGGGGAATCTCTCTCTTATTAAATATTAGATGCCACATATCAAATCGTAATGGATGGCCGGCAAAATTTTTTTCAGATTTTTTTATTGTTTTAATTTTTTCTTTTGATATATACAAAAAGTCAAGGTTTTTATTTTGTAGATGTGCAGATGTATGATGTTCTTATAAACAAATGTGTTTAAATCTAACCTTACACACATTTTTTACATAATATTTTCAAAACACAAAATATATGTAAACGAATTTGATTTAACTTTTTCACCAAACTATTACAAGCTAATTTACCTTCCCAGTGTACTTTCACATTTAATGTTTTTGTCAGTGTTATGAACTGTGATCAAGCCTTAGCTGGACAGCGTGCCTGGTCACACCTTCAAACAGTAATCCAAGACACGAGTCATGATTGCCGAAATACCTCGCGACCAAGCAAAGCATAAACCCCTTCCACCAGCCAGTAAACGGGGCCGAAAACGTACACAACGCCTCCAATATAGAAAAGCGTTACGCTATGAGAGGCGTCTTTTGTTATCGGGGCATCGGACCAAGAAGACGTCTGGAAATGGGTGTGTCCGGCCGTCCCTTACCTCCGCCTGAATCAGCCTACGGCAACCTGGACAAGGCGGGGACTTGCCAATTATGTTTTAATAAGAAAGTGTCGTAGTAATATCTTTAATTAGAATGATCAAACATCCTGTTATTTCATTTGTAACTCCCTCCGCTTAAATCTCATTTTTATACTGTTGTGCTCTACCTTACTCTGAGTTTTAATTCACTTCATTCCTATAGCCCCGTTTAGGTATGCCAACTAAAGATTAAATCATAACATCAGTCATGCACGCAGCACACAAACGTAAGAACACTGAACAGTCCGAGGGGCCTAGCAAGTTTCTTATAAAAAACTATCGCTGGATCAGAAGCAGGAGATCTGAGTGAATAAAGCTGCAAGATATTATGATAGTTGGTCTGGGACATTTCGTCACCGAATAAAAATTGGGCAACACAGCTTCCTCAAGTACCACGGTGTGCTTGAAACTAAAAATAAGGAACGTCTTGCCAAATACATTCAAGACCTGTGAAAAGTTGATTTTGCGCCTCCCCGAGAAACGATTAGAACCCTAATGATATCAAATTGCTGAAACGCTTGGGCTAAATCGTCGGTTCAATTCAGAGGCTTAAACGGCTGGTTATGTTTGGCGCCAGTCATGTATAAGACAAAATTCGGATTTAATGTAAGGAATTCTTGAGGATTACCTGTTGCAGGAAGCGATGGTGTAAACAAAATGTTTTCTTAAATAGCATTTTGTTACCCGAAAGCATGATGGAAAGATTCCTTCTTCTGGATGGAAACACATCTCATATAAATTGTTATGATTTACATTAATTAGCTCAGAAACATGTAGTTATAATGTTTCGTATTTCGAGTCATCCCACACAAGCTCTTCAGCCATTCGGCCGCTCTTTCTTCAAGGCTTTGAAGCATTTCTTTTAAGAAAATGCCAGCAAGTATATTTTCCATCATCGAGGAGGACGATTACTTAGTTCAAGTTGGTGATGTGATTGGCAGGTCTTCGAACAAAGCATTTTCAGTAAATAAGGTGATTAACAGATAACGAAAAATAGTAGTGTTCCCTCTCAATCAATATCCAATTCCTTAACTGTTCTTTAGCATAATCAATTAAATTAACAGCACCCCGAGAACTTCCAATAAATGTGTCTCAATCGTATGATCAGCAGCCAACAACAGGAACGTCTAAAAAAACTCCAACGAAAATATTGCGCCACAGTTAACCAGTGCCCGCAATGGAAAACAAAGTGCTGAAAAGGAAGAAAACAAACTGTCAAACTTCTCACATCCGAGGATCATATTCAAAAGCCTACAAAACGTAAAGATGTAACGAAATCTATGACACTAAAAAACCTGACCATTGAATTACAAGAGGAAAAGAAACCAAAGCATCAAAAAACCTCTTAAAATTGCAACTTATGACAATGACTTTGATGAGAGCAGCTGAAGTGAAAGAGACGACAACTGCATCGATTGCAGTGAAAAATATTACATAACTAAAAATAAAGTACAGTGGATCAAATACTTAAACCGTGCACAATGCACGGTAACATGTGTAACACTTGTGGTAACGAAGAAGGAAGAGCAAAGGAAAAGATAAGATTTAAAGTAACACGTGTATTTTAGTATGTAAATTTACTGACGAACGTCTAGTTGAGGAATCGAAGCGGAAGTCTGAAACCTCAAAACGCGCAGTCGGAACCCGTGATTTATAACTTCGATCACGAACGCTGTCCACTTTCTGCGTAATATCGAGGATGAGCAAATATAGGGCTTGAATGGTATTATTACTCACTGCACTCATAATAACATATACATAATTGAATTTCATCATATCAACAAACTCGAATGCCAACTGCTGGACGATGCCGCTGGTCGGCGCAATTTCTCGGCAATCTCCGGTTTCCTCCCGCATTTGCATTCCGGCGTTGCTCAATTTCCAGCACAATTCTCAATAACTCGTTGAAATCTGCCCAAATCTCCCCAGCTCACTCCATTTGAATGTCAATTATATAAGAAGATAATCAGAATACAAAAACCAAGTATTCATCAGCTGCGGTGTCCGAGCGGTTAAGGAGTTGGACTTGAAATCCAATGGGTATTACCCGCACAGGTTCGAATCCTGTCCGTAGCGAATTTCCTTTTTTGCAGAAATTATTGTTTTTGTTGCTACATAGAAACAGTAACACAAATGATTTTTCTCACTATTTATTCTTTTCTGTACTTATTTAGCAGTAAAGCATGAGTTCAATTTTCCCGGACAGCTGGGTTAAAAACCATTACTTTTGTTACAGTTATATTATTCTCACGATGAGAAGTGACATTTTAGTATTCATATTCTTTCACGATTTAGTCAGCTACCGTTCGTTCCACTACAAATTCGGCAAAACGTTTTTTTTATGTAAATAAATAAATATATTTATAATTTTTACATGTGTATTTAAAAAGAGGATGTTTATTTCTTATTTTGAAATGGATGTTTTAAAAAATCAAGTAGTATGCAAAATTTACCATATACCAGGTATAAAAAAATTCATCACTCAAACACCGAGGGATAATAGAGGATGCCATAAAAAATGTTGTATGATAAATAACCATAATTATTTCATACTCCGTTTACCATGCCATTATTAAAATCGACTCGAGCTTCGAATAATTTATTTTTAATTGGACAACATTTATGACTTTCCACAGAAAGAGCTCTTTCGACATAGTGTGGAAGTATTTGTCGCATTGCTATCACAAATATTGAAATATTTAGATGTAACCAGTTTCTCGCACAGATGAGGCTGTTTCGCATGATTCGCATTTGCTTTTGATGAAAGCCGAATTTTCTGCCTTCACGAGACTGTACAAGAAGGTAGGATGGCAATTAACTTATTGCCATTTACTAAGATTAACACTACATGTAATAAATAAACACGAGCACAACCACCAAAGACATTACACAGAGATTATAGCGAATACCTTTCATCAGTGCCTGTAAGGATAGTTCTGTTTCAGATGTTATCACTCGTTTATTATTAAATATTGAAATTAATATCAACAAAAAAAATGTCATTATCATGTTGAAGACGTAACTTAAATAATAAAGTTTTGTAGATAATAAACATGTAATGCCTGGAGAAGTTTAAAATCGTCGTAGGCTACTTTTATTTCGTATACTTCAGCGCTAATCAATTACATACTTCGAGCGCATTCATGTTAGGAATTATATTATATTGTTTATGTTGGTCAACTAATTTTATATCGTTGCTTTCCAGTAACGTAATAAAATAATCTAAACATATACTAACACAATTCATTACTGAAACACGATAATCATATCAACATTTTAAGACATTCTCTTTTTTTCATTAAGCATTGAATAATTATTAGGATCGAACGTAAAATATAAAGCTGGAGCGGGTACAACATGGATGCTCGCCATGAAGGAACTCGCATGCGACCATGCTGACCCAAATCGAATAGTCAAAATGAATGCGAGATGTTCCCGCATCAGCATAGCAAATCTCGCACACGTTAATCCGTATACGGGTTCACCACCCTAATCGATTTGATGGTCTGAGGAAGCAGAATTATTTCGACCAAAAGGTCCCAGGATGTCGTTCCGTGTACAGACGTGTAGTAACTCTTGAACTACCATTGCATGCACAGTAAATCAAATGCATGAATCAACTCCGTGGAGTCATAGCAGTGACATTCCACTCTTACGCCATGGCTTGGTAAACGGAGGATGAAATAATTATGGCTGTATATTATACAAAATTTTTTATGACATCTTTTATTATCTCTCGATATCTGAGTGCTGAATTTTTTTATACCTGGTATATGGTAAATTTTGCATACTACTTGATTTTTTAAAACATCCATTTCAATATAAGAAATAAACATACTTTTTTTAATGCAGATGTAAAAATTATATATATTTATTTATTTATTTACATACAACAATCGTTTTGCCGAATTTTTAGTGGAACGAACGGTAGCTGACTAAATCGTGAAAGAAAATGAATACTAAAATGTCGCTTCTCATCTTGAGAATAATATAACTGTAACAAAAGTAATGATTTTTAACCCAGCTGTCCGGGAAAATTGAACTCATGCTTTACTGCTAAATAAGTACAGAAAAGAATAAATAGTCAGAAAAATTATTTGTGTTACTGTTTATATGTAGCAACAAAAACAACAATTTCGGCAAAAAAGTAAATTCGCTACGGACAGGATTCGAACCTGTGCGGGTAATACCCATTGGATTTCAAGTCCAACTCCTTAACCGCTCGGACACCGCAGCTGATGAATACTTGGTTTTTGTATTCTGATTATCTTCTTATATAATTGACATTCAAATCGAGTGAGCTGGGGACATTTGGGCAGATTTCAAAGAGTTATTGAGAATTGTGCTAGAAATTGAGCAGCGCCGGAATGCAAATACNTGATGAATCTTTGGTTTTTGTATTCTGATTATCTTCTTATATAATTGACATTCAAATGGAGTGAGCTGGGGAGATTTGGGCAGATTTCAACGAGTTATTGAGAATTGTGCTGGAAATTGAGCAACGCCGGAATGCAAATGCGGGAGGAAACCGGAGATTGCCGAGAAATTGCGCCGACCAGCGGCATCGTCCAGCAGTTGGCATTCGAGTTTGTTGATATGATGAAATTCAATTATGTATATGTTATTATGAGTGCAGTGAGTAATAATACCATTCAAGCCCTATATTTGCTCATCCTCGATATTACGCAGAAAGTGGACAGCGTTCGTGATCGAAGTTATAAATCACGGGTTCCGACTGTGCGTTTTGAGATTTCAGACTTCCGCTTCGATTCATTAACTAGACGTTCGTCAGTAAATTTACATACTAAAATACACGTTTTACTTTAAATCTTATCTTTTCCTTTGCTCTTCCTTCTTCGCTACCACAAGTGTTACACATGTTACTATGCATTGTGCACGGTTTAAGAATTTGATCCACTGTACTTTATTTTTAGTTATGTAATATTTTTCACTGCAATCGATGCAGTTGTCGTCTCTTTCACTTCAGCTGCTCTCATCAAAGGCATTGTCATCAGTTGCAATTTCAAGAGGTTTTTTGAAGCTTTGTTTTTTTTCCTCTTGTAATTCAATGGTCAGGTTTGTTAGTGTCATATTTATAACATATTTCGTTACATCTTTACGTTTTGTAGGCTTTTGAATATGATCCTCGGATGTGAGAAGTTTGACAGTTTGTTTTCTTCCTTTTCAGCACTTATTTTTCCAGTGCGGGTATTGGTTAACTGTGGCGCAATATTTTCGTGGGAGTTTCTTGTGACGTTCCTCCCTTTGACTGCTGATCATAAGATTGAGACACATTTATTGGAAGTTCTCGGGGTGCTGTTAATTTAATTGATTATGCTAAAGAAGAGTTAAGGAATTGGATATTGATTGAGAGGGAACACTACTATTTTTCGTTATCTGTTAATGACCTTATTTACTGAAAATGCTTTGTTCGAAGACCTGCCAATCACATCACCAGCTTGAAGCTAAGAAATCGTCCTCCTCGATGATGGAAAATATACTTGCTGGCATTTTCTTAAAAGAAATGCTTCAAAGTCTTGAAGAAAGAGCGGCCGAATGGCTGAAGAGCTTCTGTGGGATGACTCGAAATACGAAACATTATAATGACATGTTTCTGAGTTAATTTATGTAAATCATAACATCAAATCTATCCGCCATGTTAACGAAAAATCAATCGCTGAGTGCACCTTCCCCTCTAAAAAACATTCTCTCTCCCCTTCAGCAAAACATTTGTTGAAACGTTATGTTGGAAAAAATCATGTGCCGTGTACAGGTGCGTTATGTAACTTTCTATAAAGTAGGCATGGCTCGAAAAATAAAAAAATTGAGTTAAAATCACTTCGCTACACCCGCGGTATGCGATATGCACAGTGAAGGATCCCATGAGTCTACCCTCACCATAGCCTAGACGTTCACCATTAAAAAACATTTTCTCCCAAGTATAAAATCAGTACGTTGGGAAATTTGAGGAGATGGGTAAAAATATATGACTTAATTCATTAATTATTTTAGATTGCATATCACCTAGAAAATGTAAGCTTACGCTATAATTTTACGAGAATTGATTAGACAGCAACGAATAAAACAAATTTACATCTTTATAAGAGGAAGGAGGTTGCGCCAATTATTCTCGCATCAAACCCGCGACATCGGGCTTACATAATCCCAAGCCATCCTCGTATCGAGAAATATCAACTTTACAAAGCAAAATAACACAAGATCGTAACATGTAATGCAGTCAAATGGCAGCAATATCCTCTAATTTTTTGGCACTTGTGAAGTTGTTCCCTATACTTCTTGACGAGGACGACGGGTGGTAAATGAGAGCTGTATGAGCGTTTCATTTCTGTAATTTGTATTGTGGTAAACATATGCATGGTGGACTAGCATCGTAGGAATAAAACTGTTTTTCAGTTGGAGTAATATATAAAGAGCGAATACTGTCGACAACTGCTGGATTAGAGGCCGCTCATCATACATAAATAAATTAATATACATGTGTGTATATATATATATACACACATACATGTTCGCATGTCTCTTTACATTCAGTTTAGTTCACGTAGCAGTGTGGTATGACTGTGACGGAGTGGATGGGTGTGTTTTACCGTTGATCAAATATAGGATGAGAAAAAAAAAAACCCGAAACTTTAAGGTCTATAATATTAAAACCAAACATTCGACGTCCTTGGTTGACCAGTCAAATGAACCGTAAATCCGTGAAGTTTGTTTCACTTATCTTTATAAATGTTCAATGTGACCACCACGATCGTCCCGAACGGCATCTACGTGATAATAAAAATTGTTTCACACGCTTATCAGCATGTCCGGTGTTACGGTTTGGATGGCGTCCGTTTATCTCGTTTTGAGATTTTCAATGTGGGCGGGCAATGGTGAACGAAAGACTTGATCCTTTATGTACCTCCATAGAAAAAAAACGCACGGAGTTAGTTCCGGGCTTCTTGGGGATCAGTGATGAAAAGCCTGGTCACCAGCTGCTCCTCGAACAATCCAGCATTGCGGCAACGTCTTGTTCAGGTATCCGCGAACAGCTAGGTGCCAATGGGGTGGCGCACCATTCTGCTAGAAAATGAAGTCTCCTGTAACAGTGGGCTCGTGAAAGAACAAAGGGCCGAAAACAATGTCTTTGGATCCACCGCAAAACACGTTCACTTTGGGGGAAGCGTGCTCGTGTTCGATGGTTTCATATTGTGCCGGTTCACCTTATCATTTGTATGGAAAGTCACTTCATCTCTTAAAACCAGCTTGGACATGAAGGCCTCGTCTACCTCGTTCTGGGCACATAAAGGAAACACCAGACCGTCACCTTAACAATGATGTGTCGAATGCGAGATCGCTTCACCCTCACCTCCTCAAAGCGAGAGTTATGAACGCCGTCCAAACTGTAACACCGGACATGCTGAAAAGAGCGTGGAACGAGTTTGATTATCGCGTAGATGTCGTTCGGGCCGCTCATGGTGGTCACATTGAACATTTATGAATGTATGGTAAACAAACTTCACGGTTCCACGGTTCATTTGATTGGTCAATCAATGTGTAGGCTGTTTGGTTTTGATATTATATACCTTAAAAATAGTGGTATTCTCTTATTGTCAGTCTGTATATCTCTTAATGAGGCGAGCAAATGCGAATGTATGAAAATACAGTTGTTTGCCGAAGGTTAGAGTTTTATATGATTTTGTACTTGTTGTGTGTTTACTTATACGCTAGTGTCTTCTAACAGTATAAACTCCCCTGATCATAACATACTATATGTACTTTATTTCGTCTATAAAGAAATTTATATCCGAACAGTGGGAGCTAGAAATATCGCTGCACATAAAGTAACAATAATTACATTTTTCCTATCTCCTTAAATTTCCTAACATACTGCTTTAAACTTGGGAGGAAATGGATTTTAATAATGAGCGTCTCTACCTTGGCTAGGGAAATTAATGTATTCCTTTACTTTGCATGTCGTATACCGCGTGGTTAGCGAAGAGATTTTAACTCTGCTTTTGCTTTTTTCGAACCATGCTTACTTTATGGAAAGCTGCATAACGNCGTGGTTAGCGAAGAGATTTTAACTCTGCTTTTGCGTTTTTCGAACCATGCTTACTTTATGGAAAGCTGCATAACGCAGTGTACACGGTACATGATTTTTTCCAACATAACATTGCAACAAATGTTTTGCTGAAGGGGCGAGAGCATGTTGTTTAGAGGGGAAGGGGCACTAGGTGATTGATTTTTCGTTTATATTTATCCCGAAACACGGTCTTTGTATGGTTCTTGCTCGTGACGTATATTTCCAGTATGAGGTTTTACAGTATATTCGTTATTTTGCCTTTCGATTCGCATACCTTCCTTTCTTTGAATGGGTCAGTTTTGCTAGGCTGCATTCGAGACATATATTAAATTTTATTGGTGGTGTTTTTATGTGGAGAGCCGACAGCGATGTTTTCCCCCATTAGAGCAAGACATTTGGAAATATCCTTCGAATACCTGCTCTCGTTATGTTGGCTTAGATATTTAGACTGTAAACGAATGCAGCTTGGGTCTCTGCGAAACGATTTTGTCATTGACCAATTCTGACCCTACCACGATTCTTGAGCGTGATAGTTNTGCAGCTTGGGTCTCTGCGAAACGATTTTGTCATTGACCAATTCTGACCCTACCACGATTCTTGAGCGTGATAGTTGCTGGGACGATGGTATATGCTCATCGTAAACCCTTGGTTTTGTGGGAGGTACACTCGTACGCCGCTGTGAAGGAGAATGTATAGGACGGTTTTTGGCAGGTATGATCCTAAAGCTACGCAGGTTTTGCATGTCTCTGCAAGTTATCGCAATTAGCAAATGCCATGCCACATTTAACAGTCTCATGTATCACTCGATCTGCATTATTCTTCTAACATTCATATTTTTGTTTCTTCGAATAAATTTGATGAATTCAAACGAATTGTTACAGTGGCGTCACGGGACTGAGATAACGCCTTAGCAAATTAAATATGTCGTAAATATGTAAATTTAATGGATCTATGTTCTAGTACCGTATTTTATGAGATTATATAGTCCTCCAGAGACTAACTGGCCCAAAACCGATACTCAAAATTGAAGAAAATTTGTAATTTCGCGGGATAATATATGCGTTTTACGTGCATGCTGGATAATAACCCGCGACCTGATGAAATTAAAAATCTGAACATTCCATTCAGAATGCTAAATACGAGGGGTAAAAGAGCGATCTGTATCTTCTGACATCAGACGAGAAACTGTGACGATGGTCGGCATTGTTCTCATTATGTACTTTCCCCACGCTATCACGCTCTGGCGGACATTGCTGAAAACAATAGCGGTAGTGGTAAGGTATTAATCAAGGGTAAATAACTTATGGACTGAAGTGGAATGGTGATGACGAACAGAATAAATACCCAATTGCAATCGTAATTTAATTAGCAGTAAAACGAAAAAAAATTTCTGATCGGTCTTAATTAAACTTGTTAATACAAAAAAGTTATTGATTTCATAAATTATGCTGGTAGGTAAACAGTTAATTGATAAAATAATTTTTCAATACGATGAAAAATTACATGTTTTTATGTCTATGAAACTGACGCTACTCCCCACCTGTGGGTCCAAGGGTCCTCAGTTAATGTTAGAGGGCACAGAATATAAGGTGCCTTGAAGGTTGACTGTCTGCATACACACATTCCCGGGACTTTTGCGGAAAGTACACATACTTTCTCGGCACCTTGTGCCGAGAATTTACTCATACGTTAACGACCCCGTGAGTTCTTGTCCTGAAGGGCTGGTTACAATGTTCTGGCTATGTTTCCAACAATTTGGGGGCATTAGGTGATAGGACATATCCCTGAGGGACGAAGTTGTTACTTATCTGTACTTGTTGCTAGGTAGTTGCTATGACAGTAGATGAGATCTGGTGAGTTGTTGGCCATGTTACCAGCCCTGTTCCGGCGGTGATAACTTGTGTTCTGGTGAGTTGGGTGGCCATGTTACCGGCCCTCGGACTTGTTCTTGTTGGTGTGCTGCACTCAGCTGGCTTCCTCTCGATGTGGCACTCTTAGTTGGAGCTTACCAAATGCTCCCGTTCGCAGCGTAGGGTTGTACTGACTCGTTACCTCCTTACCACGTCCTGGTTAGGTGACCCTTGGTGGGCCCCCACCCCAACCCTCGGCGCAGGGTTGCACTGGATTACTCCCACTTGCTTGACATGGCGCTCCTCGTTGGACATCACCACTCGATTCTGCCTTCTTGGTGCGTTATTGTACCTGACTGACTGGTGACTGGTGACTGACAGACTTGACTGACTGACTCGCGTCCCAGTGTGGTGAAACTACTTGTCCGACATAACTCTGGTAACAGTTTAACTAATTCTTCCAGGCCCGAACCCCGGTGTCGGCTGACAGAATCAATCTCTCGGGGCGGAGATATGACTGACTCCTAAATGTTGTGATTCTCCTGACTAGCTGCGCATCCCCGTGAGGTGGTACCGAATGCCACTCCACCTGCTGCTCGTCGCTCTGAATGTCTCTGCGAACTGACGCGGCCATGAGTCCGATCTGCCCAGCCTTGGTAATAACTGCACTCACGTCTTCTCGGCTCGCGATTCTATCTGAATGAACAATGTAACTGATTTTCCCGGCATGGAGTATCGCAGCCTCCGACTGCCCTGGTATGACTGACCGATGGACGCGATATCACTGACGTCCTTCAACTGATCTAATCTCCAACCCTCCCCTCTAAGAGGCTTATATTGTCTCGTGGCTCCCTCCCTAAAACTGTACATGTGACTTCCCTAGATAGGGGAGGGAGAAGTGGAGGAGGGCACAGTACAAAAAATACTTCATACATGCGCCCTGGTTCTTGATGATTTGGGGGGGGGGACCTGCCCTCTAAAGCTTACCCTGTCAGCTCTCCTTCCATGGAGCCTGTCCAAGTTGCCCTGCGGTTTGTTAAAGGGGGGAGAGGAGGTCTCGTGGCACCACTTCCAAGCTTGTCAGCCGTTTTCTCGGTGCCTATCACCCTTCAGCACTTGTATTAATGTCTCTTGTGGCGGAAATTGCCAGCATATCTCGTCATTCTTCGGGGTGTACAACCTTCACAGGGCTTACTAGGGGGTGGAGGAGAGAGGTCCTGCGCTGCAGCGACATGTGTAACTGAGTATCGGTCCTCTGTGTTGACCTGTTCAGGCTGTCCACGTGTTCCGCAATGCATGTGAACTTGTAGGCGCTCGCGGGGAGGATACAATCGCGGGGGTGTCAGCAAGGTTTCTACTTCCAATATGCGTTATGTGTCAAAACAAATGTGAGTGCCGACAGGTTACCTTGCTACTGAATCGACAGAATGATCAGTTACTAGCGTCTCACCTCTCGCGTTAAAAAGTGGCCAATATAACCTTTCAGCCCTCCAACTATTTCGGTGTAAGAAATTACGTCGATCTGTTGTTCGGTTGCGACGTTACATTGTTGACATTTCAGTGTTGACGTTGCATTGTTATTCCGTTTGTGTACTTTTGCATTTTCAAATATGAATATTTATAAGAAATTTAAATGATTTATTTTCTCGGGATAAAAAGTCGCCTATGTCACTTCCCGGTACTCCAAATATCTCTTTGCAAAAAATCGTGTCGATCGGTTGCCTCGCTGCGACGTGAAAGAGGGACAAAAAAACATCCAAACACACTTTCGCATTTATATATATATACTAACTGACCCGGCAAACGTTGCTTTGCCATAAAAAGTATTTCTAGTGATTAAAGTATTAGAAAAAAATAACTATAACTTATTGTAAGTGTGTGAGGATGTGGTATATTAGTGGAAGAGGCATGGAGCTCTGTGGACGATGACGGAATATAACATTAGATAATTTAATAAATATTAATAAAATGGAAATACAAACAATTACAGCTTTGAGATCAATTATAAGGTTAATTAAGAAGTACACTTAATTATTGAAAATATAATTGTAAACACGTCACTACTACGATCTGAGCACAAGAAAGGTTATTGTGTGAGAGAAAGTGGAGACCGGCTACTCCGTGCTGTGTCACTGGGAGACATCTGGTGGGAATAAATTGTAACCTAGATCGATAAATGATCGATGATAATTGATCAGTTATCGACCTAGGGTAAAATTTATTAAATTACTAATATCGCTATAAAAAAAATAAGGGTTGGTGGTAGAAGAGTGAACATTTAGGAGGGTATGTATTTTTTGATGCCACATCATAAAAAAATTAAAAATGAAAATTTTGTTCAAACAATAAAAATAAATTGTTTGGGGGTGGCCACCCTTATTACTTAGGGGTGTAAAAAATAGATATAAATCTATTCTCAGACCTACCGAGTATACATAAAAAATTTCATAAAAATATGTCCAGCCGTTTCGGAGGAGTTCAGTGACTAACACTGTGACGGGTGAATGTTATATACTAG
Source organism: Clitarchus hookeri (assembly GCA_002778355.1). Taxonomy (NCBI): domain Eukaryota; kingdom Metazoa; phylum Arthropoda; class Insecta; order Phasmatodea; family Phasmatidae; genus Clitarchus; species Clitarchus hookeri. Next base: position 70,197 of record NQII01008199.1, read on the forward strand.
ATATATACACACCAGACGGAAGTGATTGCAATTATTAACTTCCTAGCAACTCAATTCCACCTTCGCCATTTCCAGGAGTCAATAAGGTATTTCCTAACATGGTCGTTCAGGTATCATCGGCAGCACTCGGAAATATTCGGGCCTGCTTCGACTAACAGCTATTATTTTCTGTCCGCCCGGCTGTGCATGGCTCCCTATATGATGCATGTTTTGTTCATACTGCGCCGTTTGGACGTGGACAGCCGTCTCTTTCACTAATTTTTGAAGTGTGACGATAGGTGATTAGTACGTTAATTACTACATATTTACAGCAGATAAGAAATTGAGATTTTAATAATGTAACATAATGTCAAACACACTAGAGACTTCGTGTATTCGATATTATGTACGTACGTGCACTATTTGAAACACATAAGCTGTATATTTCTGTTAGCAAAGAAGAGACGTGGCACCGTATATTGTAAGTGTTAATTCTGTTGGTGACTGTGTTCGAAGTGTAACCGAGCTAACACTGTGTTAAATTATTTTCATATTGGTTCAGAAAGCATTAGGGTTGTGCGAATGCCACTTTTTTCTCACGAAATGAAAACGAAAAATATGTTGTGAACTTTCAAGAAACTAAAACCGAGATATAAGATAATTTCATTTCAGCTTAGTCTCAATGAAAGTTTAACGAATTTCATAACATTTGCACAAGTTATTCATTGTAGCAAAAAATTTTTCAAAACAAAACAAAACAAAATTGCAGGATATGCAGTATTTACCACACAGGTCCTTGCCTATATTTCAATTTATTTTTTATGCAGTTATTTTAGTTTTATAAAAAGGAAAACACACAAGATGATTCACAGACAAAAATTATTTTGCTAGTGCACTAAATGAACATTAATTAAACACCCGAATATTCAACTAAATAGAGGGTCTTCTTTTCGTTATAACTTCCGGCAACCAAATTTCTTGCCGAAACAAAAATTAAAGTTGTAATTTTTAATTTTCGTTTCGGTATACCGAATATTCTCACAACCCTAGAAAACATGATATTGTATTTATTGGCATGTTTATTTCGCCTGGTCCATTACATATTTTTATACGGCCCATATATTTTCGCAGTGTAATGCAATCGATATAGTGTTAAAAAAACTGAATATTACGGTTTAAGTGAGGTGATTTTTTTGTTTATGCTACGTTCGCATTTGCATACGGCGGGTTTATTTTTGTTGTAATCATCAATCGTCACCACACCTTTTTCGATAGTCAGTGGAATAAGAATTTTTTTTGTGCTCCATAACAAATTCCCCTTCAACAAATAAAGCAAATATTTAATGAAGTCCCATCACTGAATATCAGTTAAACCGTGTACACATACGTTTATACCTATATTATGTATTCTGCTGAAACACAACCACCACTCTAACGGCAGCCATGTTGTGGAAGGCTGCATGTGTCGACTGCGCATGTGCAGCTAGAGCAATTCATTTGCGCCGAGGTCTCTGCCCGGCGCAGATTTATCTGCGTATTGCATTAGTCACGTGACCTCCTGCTTCTTTGTTTGTTCATTTAAAATTCCAATGCGGTGCAGCCTACTTGCAAATTGTGGGTTGCACCCACTAAAAACGTGGTATGTTTAATCGAACCTACTGGGGTGCTATTCTTTTTCACTTTTCCACTTGTTGGGAAAAGGTTTACGTCGTGGAAACTATAAGCGGGGTGCAAGTTGCCATGGCACAAAGTATTGGTCTCACCTGTCTATCAGAACATCACAAACGTCGCTAGCGACGCTCACATCATTTAACTCGCCATAAAGAGAAAGGGGAATGAGAATCGCACTCCCAAATCTTTTCAGCGACGTCCAAAGTAACCAAAAACGTATTACATTAAAAGGACAATTTTAGTGAATTGACAATATCTTACATTTAGATATTAGCACGTGCCCATTAAACATTGTGTTCTCAAAACCAGAATCTGGCTGCTCAACTCCTATTTACTTTAGGTAATATAAATATTAGCAAAATATTTGATCAATAAAATTACAAACAAAAAAATTAATAAAAATTACATTACGAATTGCTTACAAAGTAATTTCGATGTTTCCATATATTGTTTCGACAAATGAGGACTCTTTTATATAGAAAAACTCACCTGCAGACTGAAATTGCCATAGCTGTATTTGAGGTAAAAGGGATAATTTGGCGAAGTACAGTTTGGCTGTGATATCCGCATTATTTAAAGAAATGTGTATCTGTCTTCTTTAAACTACCATCAGCTCCTCGCCTGCATGCAACCTACCACCTGCTGTAATTAATACATGCGACGTTTCCTACTTGAATATCTTGACAGACTTAAAGTTATTTATTGATTATTAGTCTAAGGATTCCAGTTTATCTTGAGATATTTCTATCTGTTTGCCTACATTCTCAATACTCGACATAGCAACCACAACTTTAGTCGACTATTATATATTACAAGTCCACCCACCTTACGATTCGCGTATCAACTTTGCAGCAATTTATTTGCTGACTATATTTGCAGTCGTCAACTCAAACTGTTTTTTCTTTCTCTATCTAACTATCTCGCTCTGTCCTTCTCGCTACACTAGTGACAGCCTATACCTGTCGATACTCCAGATAACAGGCAGACAACCATAACATTGTAAATCTTCAATGCAATAACGGCTTATACTAGCGTTCATGCAAAATTCCCTGGAAATGTTTAAAATCTTAACTGCCAGCAAAACTGCATTCAAGTGCACACGCACAGAAGTGAGAGAATTTTTAAATACACAAACTTGAGAGAACACTAGTACAGAAATTTGTTTCCAGTTTTCTACTCATATTCTAGTAAACGTTTTTTAATATTTATATTACTTCCTTCAAAATTCTAAAATTGAGAAACAAAAACACACAAAATATATTCTCAAACCCAAAATGTTTCATTTTAAATAGTAGCTTTCTTAATAATTTTACCCTTCCTCTAAGGGCGACCTGCTGAAAGTCGAAGTTAGAACATTGAGGTTTGTGTAAATTATATCAAATTTTAAGATAACGTTAGTTTTCTTCAATTTTTATTTATTAATTTTCACACAAATGAGGAGTAACTTAGGAACTGCTGGGTGCGTCGTGAAATAAAATAAATATTATAATATTTTGGGTGATTAATATCACAATAGAACCGCTGTTGTGAAGACGAGTTTATGCGTGACCATTAATTAACAGAAGTGAAACAGGAGCGATAAAACTATTTCGGTAAATAATTCAGACCATCACAACCATGTTCAACATTTCTGTCAAAAGAAAAACATTCTCTGTGGACAGGATTCGAACCTGTGCGGGTAGAACCCATTGGATTTCAAGTCCAACTCCTTAACCGCTCGGACACCGCAGATGTAATGTATTAATAATTTACGTACCCATTTACCTTTAGTTATCATTATTACTAAATGTAATTTTTTTTTCTTTTGGCAATGTTTATTAATGTCGTAAATGGAATCATTATTAATGCAAGAAACGTATAAGACTTTCCATCCAATCAGCCAGTTTAAGTATTGTACGTCAATATGGCCACCGCCGAGATTTCGTGTGTCAAGTCATTGAACCTGATGGCGGGCGCCTGAGTATCTGTTTTTATATTGGACGCCTTTTTCAACTGTGAGTAGTGTTGATGTAGTTAAAATAATTACGTGGCGGTGTATCAGTGTGTGAGTGACGCTCCCCGCCATTCGTGAAGCTGGCTGGTGAGATTTAGTGCTGTGATATCTGAAATGCTGTAGTGTTTTTGCAAAGTGCTTTCTTAATTTCGTGTATAGCGTGTGGGTGAGTTCCCTAAAACCCCAAATGCCGTTCTATATAACACCGTAGAACCACAGGAGCATTTACCGTGTTGTCGTTTGTAAAGAGAAAGCGCAAGAACTGTTTTAAGAACTTTTGTCGAAAGGACTAACCGTTGTGATGTACGTACATCGGCTGTAAAGGGATGTTGACTAAAGGTTCTTCCACTCGATAAAATTTTGCTTCAAATTACCATTAATTTTTACTGAATTGAATTCATTGAATGCTAAAAGACGTCATGGAAACGTTACGCTCGCGGCCATTTTCTCTTTAAATTCCTTGAATGTCTGGTTTTCCTTCATGATTTTAGTTTAAGAACATGTTCTATATTTTCTTGAATCCAAATTTCAATTTCCTATCTCAACTTTTCTGGATGTATTAATGAAAGTAATCTCATAATAAAAGAGTGGCTTGCACATATTTAAAGTCGTTACAAAATAAAGACGCATATAAAAAAAAAAAAAAACACACAATAAANGTATTAATGAAAGTAATCTCATAATAAAAGAGTGGCTTGCACATATTTAAAGTCGTTACAAAATAAAGACGCATATTAACAAAAAAAAAACACAATAGAATTTAAAAAAATTCTTGTGATTTAACTTAATATTTTTTCTTGTGCATGAGTCTTACATACTTCTCAAAATTTACTTTTGGTAATTTTAAAATTCGTTTAATTTTAAAGTTTGCGATAAATTCTCATGTGCAGACTTGAAAGGTTTTGGATGCAATTCATTGAAAGGCAACTGAAGTGATTTTTTAGTTCAATAAATTGAATTCAAGAAATTGAATCCAATAAATATTTGATCTTGTGAAATGGCCATAATGCATTGCTTGAGTTACTATAAAGCAGGCTATGAAGCCTTCCAGCGGCAACTTCCTCTCTTGCTCACACACGAACGCACGCACNCTTGAGTTACTATAAAGCAGGCTATGAAGCCTTCCAGCGGCAACTTCCTCTCTTGCTCACACACGAACGCACGCACGCGCACACGCAGCAGGCACGCCTGCGCGCGCACATGCTCTCTTTCTCTTCCACTCACCGTAAACGTTGTACGCCTGCCAAACAAACGCAGACAAACAGGAACCGCCTAGTACCAACCCTCCAAACAAACGCAGACAAACAGGAACCGCCTTGTACCAAACCTCCAAACAAACGCAGACAAACAGGAACCGCCTAGTACCAAACCTCCAAACAAACGCAGACAAACA